>PVKY010001165.1:0-34620 GCA_004027775.1 Bradypus variegatus
GAGTGATGTTGGCTTCATAAAATGAGTTGGGTAGTGTTCCATTTTCTTCAGTTCTTTGAAACAGTTTTAAGATTGGTGTCAGTTCTTTTTGGAAAGTTTGGTAGAATTCTCATGTGAAGCCCTCTGGACCTGGGCTTTTAATTGTAGGAAGCTTTTTGATGACTGATTGGAACTCTTTGCTTGTGATTGGTTTGTTGAGGTCTTCTATTTCTTCTTTGGTCAGTCTAGGTTATTCATGTGTTCCCAGGAAATTCTCCATTTCCTCTAAATTATCTAGTTTGTTGGCCTATAGTTCACAGTATCCTCTTACGATTTTTTTAAAATTTCTTCAGGATCTGCAGTAATGTCCCCTCTCTCATTTATTGTTTTGTTTATTTGGGTCTTCTCTCTTTGATTTTGTCAGTCTAGCTAAGAGCTTGTCAATCTTGCTGATCTTCTCAGAGAACCAACTTTTGGTTTTATTTATTTTCTTTTTGTTGTTGTTGTTGTTCTCTATGTCATTTATTTCTGCTTTCATCCATGTTATTTCTTTTCTTCTACTTGGTTTAGGATTAGTTTGTTGTTCATTTTCTAGCTTCTTGAGTTGTTCCATTAGTTCTTTGGTTTTAGCTTTCTTCATTTTTATTGTATGCATTTAGAGCTATAAATTTCCCCCTCAATACCACCTTCACTGCATCCCATAAGTTTTGATATGTTGTGTTCTTGTTTTCATTTGTGTCTAGATATTTAGCAATTTCGCTTGCAATTTCATCTTTAACCCACTGATTGTTCAGGAAATGTTGTTTAACCTCCAGACATTTGTGAATGTTCTAGATCTTTGATGGTTATTAACTTCTAGTTGTATTCCATTGTGATCAGAGAATGTGCTTTGAATAATTTCAGCCTTTTAAAATTTATTGAGGCTTGTTTTATGCCCCAGTATATGATCTGTCCTGGAGAAAGTTCCATGAACACTAGAGAAGAACATATCCTTGTGATTTGGGATGTAATGTTGTATATATGTCTGTTAATTCAAATTCATTTATCAGATTGTTTACATTTTCAGTTTCCTTATTGGTCTTCTGTCTGGTTGATCTATCTATAGGCGAGAGTGATGTATTGAAGTCACCCACAATTACTGTGGAAACATCTATTGCTTCCTTCAGTTTTATCAATGTTTGTCTTATGTACTTTGGTGAACCTTGTTTGGGTACATAGACATTTATGATTGTTATTTCTTCTTGTTGCATTTTCCCTTTTATTAGTATATAGTGACCTTCTTTCTCTCTTAACGACATCCTTGCATTTAAAGTCAATTTTATCTGAGATTAATATTGCTACTTCTGCTTTCTTTAGGCTGTAGCTTGCATAGAATATTTTTTTCCATCCTTTAACTTTAAGTTTCTTTGTGCCTCTGGGTTAAGATGCATGTCTTGTAAGCAACATATTGCTGATTCATATTTTTAAATCCATTCTGCCAATCTGTATCTTTTAATTAGGGGTTTTAATCCATTCATATTCAGTGTTATTACTGTGAAGGCACTTCTTGATTCAGCCATCATATCCTTTGGTTTTTATTTATCAGATGTATATTTTCCTCTCTGTTTATTTCCTTTAAGTTACCCTTACTGTCCTCTTCAGTTCTGTACCCTTCTCCAGACCACTCCTTTTTTTTTTCTTTTCCTCAGCAAGTAGAGCTTCCTTTAGTATTTCTTGTAGGGCAGGTCTCTTGGTAGCAAACTCTAAGCATTTGTTTGTGAAAATTTTAAGTATTCCCTCAAATTTGAAGGAGAACTTTGCTGGATAAAGAATTCTTGGTTGGCAGTTTTTCTCTTTCAGAATTTTAAATGTCATGCCGCTGTCTTCTTGCCTCCGTGGTGACTGCTGACTAGTCACTACTTAGTCTTTTATTGTTTCCTTGTAGGTGCTGAATTGCTTCTCTGTTGCTGCTTTCAGAACTTTCTCCTTCTGTTCAGCATTTGACAGTCTGATCAGAGTATGTCTCAGAGTGGGTTTATTTGGATTTATTCTATTTGGGGTTCGTTGGGCATCTATGATTTGTGTATTTATGTCATTTAGAACGGTTGGGAAGTTTTCCCCAACAATGTCTTTGAATAACTCTTCCTAGCCCTTTACCCTTCTCTTCCCCTTCTGGAACGCCAGTGATTCTTGTTTGCTCATGTTGTCCATCATTTCCCTGAGATATACATCAAATTTAACAATTTTTTTCACCATTCATTCTTCTGTGCTTTCATTTTCCATTGTGCTATCTTCGAGGTTGCTAATTCTTTCCTCTTCTCTCTTTAAATCTGGTCTTATGTGACTCAAGAATCTTTTTAATTTGATCAACAGAATCTCTTATTTCCATAAGTTCCACTCTTTTTTCATTTGCTCTTTCAGATTCTTCTTTATGCTCTTATAGGGTCGTCTTCATATCCTTTATATCCTGAGCCATGATATTGATGATTGTGAGAACTTCTTTAACTAATTGCTACAAATTCTGTGTCTCCTCTGGCTTTTTAACTTGGGCATTTGGATTATCCATATCTTCTGGTTTCTTCATATCCATTATAATTTTCTGTTACTTTTTACCTTTTACAATATGTTTATCTTGATCGGGTTCTTTTAGGATATGTAGACTTATTTGAATACTTACCGATAATTTGAGCCACAGCTTGGTGGAGTGCACTTTCCCTGAGCTATCAGCAGATAGCTCTCCTGACCACCTCTAACCCTCAAGCCAGTTATCCCCAACTTTGTCTTTGCACTAAGTGGGGGTCCAAACCATGTGGAAGCCCTATCAGTGCACCAATTTTCCATGTGCAGTGGGGACCAGCAGCCCGGTGGGTTGGGGGCTGTGCCCTGTGCAGTTTGGCAGGGAGACCGCTTCAGGACACAGTGATCCCAGCCTTCCCTGGGGCTGCAGGTGGCATACCCTGGGGCTACAGACCTGCGGGTTTCCCCATCCAGTTCACATGCCCCACAGTCCCTCTGCGGGGTGCTCGTGGGACCCTGGGATAGAGGGAGGGTTCCTGGCACTTCCATGTGCAACGTGAAATGTTTAAGAAGCATCATACTATCCTTGGACTGAAATGACATAAAGTTATTTCTTGGTTGGATTATATTTGTTTATGTTAACCAAATCTGAAGTTTGTTTTGGTGATAGAATAATTACATATAGAGTTGGATACAAATTTTAAAAATGTTTTTAATCAGTATGTTTCTCCATGAAAGTAAAAGCAAGATTCATTTTATGGTAGTATTTCTAGATCATAATATATGGGAAACATGTTTCATTCTTTAGAATTTCCTAAAAGTATGTTTTGGGTAGTGCCAGGTTATGGTGTCCTTAAGGCATGAGAAGAACCAACCATTCATGAAAAGAGCTTTTTTTCACTTAATTTCCTATAATCTATATAGAATTTCTTACTATGTATTAGGATGTGTAACAATAAACAAAGATGTTTTAAAGTAAAAATGATTGGAAATTCCAAGTTATGAATTTAGTTACCAGTTCTTATATCCAGAGTTTTATAGGAGAGCATTTTGTTTTCCCTTTTTTTAAACGAGGAGAAGTCTTTGTTATTGCTGAAGAATCCTTTCTCGGTGACTCTCTCCCAGACCCTGACTGGCACCCCCATGCCAGGCACCGAGGGAGGAGCAATGTCGATGGCCCACCCCTCTTGAAAGTCAAATGCTTTGGAGGAGATAGATTTTAAAAAACAAAAAGCACACCTACCCACAGGAAAACAAACTAACAAAAGAGTAACACGTTGGGATATTATAAGAGGAAAAAACAAGGAGGTAATATAGAATGGAGTGACCTGCTTGAGATAGATTGGTCAGCAGAATCCTCTATGAAGAAGGAAAGAATATTCTAGGTAGACAGAACAAGTGTAAAGTTCTTCAAACCCTTGATAGTGAGGAAAACATAAAACGCTACAAAAAACCTGCTCCTTGACTGCTAATTTATCAGACTGCTTCCTCACCTTGGAAGTCATGAGGGAGCAAGTTGCAGGCACTCACATTTGGACTCCCATTGAATGGTCTTTCAGTAAACCTACTTAGTATATCAGAACATGGCATGCACTTCAGAAACAGGTGATGAATGAGTCGAAGGCTTCTTTCAGACGTCCGGTTCTGTCTCTGTGAAGGTGCACCTGGCAGCCTGCACGAGGAAGCTGCCCTCCACTACCTGGGGGACATAGAAATCTCAGAAGACGCAACCTTGGTGGATCTGAAGGTTCAGGTCAGACTTCTTCCCACAGACTACATTAGTGATGACACAGCATTTTCCAGTAAGATAGTAACATCTTCTATTTAGTTTTCCCTCAATTACAGTTTGTTCTGTTACAGCATTTCTTAAATGCCATGTTCAGTGGTAAGTACCCAACAGACCACACAAGCACCTGACTCAGACAGCTCCCTGGTAGTGTTTCTGCCAGCCACCCTTGTGGCTTTCACATGTTCCTCCCTGGACAGGCATGCCGGGCTTTCATTTGAATCTGTCCTCAGCAGTGTGCAGCTTATGTTTATCTTGAGTTTTTAGGGAAACAGGGTTTATTGAAACATTTGTAAAGCATTCACTTTTCCCCTTTATTTACATTGTTTTTGTATCGTGATCCATCTGTACATGTTGCCAGTTAAAAGTTATCAATTTCCTAGGTCAGAATATCAGTTTTGATGTTAGGATGTTAAACCAGATATTATATATTGTTTTCTTGTTTGTTAACATTCATAGAGAAAGTGTTTTGTCCAAATGGAAAGAATGGATTAAGTATAATGTAAAATGTTTAAGAAGCATCGTACTATCCTTGGACTGAAATGAACATCCCTTTTTCCTCTTCAGGGGAAAAAAGTAAGGGTGTATAATATGAATCAGTCACTGATGTTTGACTTTTCCTGTGTGTCCTCAATGTAACCATCCTTAAAAAAAAAGCAAATGGTCTTATTCTCATGAGAACAAGTGGGAAGACACTTTTTTCCTATATTAGGTTGAAAGACCCAAAATTCCTGATTTTTGGCAAAAAAAAAAAAAAAGGATGGATATTGGCTATCTTAGATGATTCAACCTAAGTATAAGTAGATGATGCTTAAGGGTATCTACCCCTACAGAATTAGAACACATCCATTTGGGCATAACAGTTGGATCCAAAGGTGTATTTCAAAATCGAAATTATTTCATTAGTAGAGCAAACATTGTTCAAGAATTGTATGAGCACTGATGCCTTTTTTTTTAGAGTAGCCTCTGTTCTTGTGGATTATACTGACATAGAAATTAATTTTAAAGATTCATTTTTTTTCCTTTTTTTTCTTTTTTAAATTCATTTTTATTCATTTTGTATCATGCAGTCATACAAAACAAAGTGTACATTCAGTTGTTTACAGTACCATTATATAGTTGTGCATTCATCACCAAAATTAATTTTTGACATTTTCATTACTACACACACACAAAATAAGAATAAAAATTAAAGTGAAAAAGAACAATTAAAGTAAAAAAGAACACTGGGTGACTTTTTTTTTTCTTCCCCCATTTTTCTACTCATCCATCCATAAACTAGAGAAAGGGGTGTGTGGTCCATATGGCTTTCCCAATCACACTGTCACCCCTCATAAGCTACATTTTTATACAGTCATAAAGATTCATTTTTAAAATATAATGATTAAAAAGGAGGTTTGGCTCAGATTTAAAAAGTAGAAAATCCACTTACCTCTCAATCTGATTTCAATGGAGAGGAATACAGAAATTGCTCAGGATTAATTTCATTTTGAGAGATATTCCTATTTTTTTTTAATAGGTTCTATCATTATTCAAGATTCTGTTTGCCTCCAATGTCATTGTGTAGTACTTCATTTTCTTTTCTAAAGCAGTATGTTAGTTAAGAATGCTTTCTTAAGTCATTGAAGAAATGTCTGTTTCTTTTTCTAGGCCATGACCTTGCCCTCTTTCTTGGAGTTCATCGTCCCATCCCCATCCTTCCTCAGAGCCTGGGCCCTGGAGAACAGGCGCCCGGGCAGGCTCTTACGGGCCCCGCAGCAGCAGCTCAGGTAGGCTGGGCTTCCCGCCGCCAGTGCTGGGTGACGAGGAACCAGGCATTTGAATTAGGTGACAGCACAAAGCCCCATTCCTGGGAATGCCACGCTTGTGAGAGAACTCTTCTTATCACAGATTAAATCCTGGAACAACTTTGGTTTCCCATATTAAGTATAAATGTAGTTCAGTCTATTTTTCTGTGTTGCAGAGACTGAATGAAATTTTTATTGTTCTTATACAGTTGTTAGAAAATATTGTGCTTAAGAAGAAAGCTTAACTTTCACAAAATATTTTTAAAATTAAATGTCACTCAGTATTTTTTTTCCTTTATTATCAGGGAATATAAACTGGGAAGGAGAACTGAGGTCTGTTTAGAGCCCCTTCACAAAGAGGAAAGTCTGGGGTAAGACATTCTACTACACATAAAGTCTTCATGGTGGGCAGCTAGCCCCTTGAAAACTTCAACTGAATCTGTAGGAGAGGGTGCTCTTTACTCCTCAGGAGTCTGGCAACTTAAAACTTTATGTTCTGGAAATATTTTTCCCATGAAAATGGTAAATGAGAACTAATCTTCCAGTCTAAACCCAGATGCACGTGGAACCCACAGTGACCTTGGAGTGTAGGATGCTCCTCCCGGCGCCTCCAAACATTCTGTCATCAGACTCATTTCTGATGAGTGTCTGATACACTCTTCCCTCAGCTACTGTTTCCATCTTCACATCACCTGGCCCCTTATATATTTGTAATATGTTATTATCTGTCTCCTGTGACTAGACTGTGAGCTCTGTAAGAGAAAGTACTTTGTTTGTTTGCTCCTGCTCTATCTCCCAAACCTAGAATAGTACGTAGCGCAGAGGCAGTTGGTAGTTTCATATTGAATAAAAGCATACCCAAAAGCTGTCCACAATCCAACCATCCTGTTCCTTTTTTCACTAGAGGAAAATCTTATAGGACCTTTTTGTAAATACCACCAAATATTACAGTTTCTTGTACCTGATATGATGTCACTGTCATTCTTGTTGTCACCCTGTTTGTTATAACTCCAATAGTGCTCCTCACCATGTCTCACCTTCGTTTAATCCCACCGTTATATAAAAGTGCACTCTTAATACAAGTTTTATTCCTAGAAGGGAATCCCTGGATCAAATGGTGTGAACATTTTAAACCTCTTAAAATATATTGTTAGGTTCCTTTCCAGATAAGTCGTACCAATTTATGTTCACACAAGCGGTGTTTCAGAGTATTTACTTCACCTCAAGCTCAGATCATTGAATATTTTCATTAAGTGTTTGCTAAATGGAAAAATGAAAATGGATTACCTTGTTCTCATTCTTTCAAAGGCTTATAACCCATTTGTGTCTCTGCATGTGTAAAGGGTTTCATATATTTTGCCTGTTTTTCAGAAAGGGGTCTTAGAAGAAACTTATTTGTGGAAGCTCTTCCTGTAATAATGGTATTGCCCCTTTGTCCGACATATTGTCAGCAGTGTCTTTTGAAGAACACACCGTGCACTCACCCTTCCCATCGGCTTTTCTGTCTTGGGCTGACCTCCAAGCTCGCTCGCTGTCCTTGCATAGCCTCAGTGAGGACTCCCAGCCCTTCGTCTCCTCCAATACCCTTTCCAGGCTCTGGCCTCATCTCAGCTTCAGGGACCTCAGCTTCATTCACTGACTCAGCAACACCTTCTGCAGAGATTTCTTTTGCTCCTGTAGCTGTAGCTGTCATCACTGTCTGCCTTTGTATCTCTAGGCTTCTCTTCCCAACTGTGAGCCCTTGGTTTCTTCTCCCTGGTACCCCACAAAAAGTCAGGTTTATAGCACCAAAATCAAGTACATAATTGTTATCTTCCTTAAACCAGCTTTTCTCCTGCCAGCTTTACGGCTTCTGTTTCTGAAGCCACATTTCCCAGGGAGTCATTGTGGCTTAAAACCTCAGTCAGGTTTGACTTCTTTTATCTTCTCATTCACTGTAATACAGACCCTGCCAAGACCCCTTTGAGGCTGCCTCCAAGTCCTCTCCTTCTGTTCCCCTGTGGCTCCACCTGCATTCTGGATGCTACTGTGGCCTCTAAGCAGAATCTTCACTTCCATTCTTCCTCATCTTTGAAGGAAATCTAAGGAGAGAATAAGAGTTCCCCACTAACATTTTGTATTTAGAGAAAATCTCTCCTTTTAAAAACCAGAAAAGTCAGAGGGGAAGTTTCACCTGTCACTCCCAGCAGTTATCATGTGTTTTTCATTTTCTGGTCTTAAGTCTAACATTGGATGGTTTTTCTGTTGCAGCCCCAGGGACTTGCTGCTGAGGACCCAGCTGCGCATCCCCGGTGAGAGGGTGTACTCCCTGTCCATGGACCTGGTGTGGGACACGGCCAAAGGCTGCACCGCGGCCTCACTGCGCCAGAGAGTTGCTGATTTCTATTCTCTTCCTGTGGAGAAAATTGAAATTGCCAAATACTTTCCTGAAAAGTTTGAGTGGCTTCCGATCTCTAGCTGGGTAAAGTCTTGCGGCTTTCTGAGAAGTTGAGCCTTCCTGGCCTAGCAGCAGAAGGAAGCTCTGACTCTCCTGGATACGTGCTGTACTTTGTCCATAGCAATGAGTTTACTGAAACTAAAATTGTAGAAAAGTATTCCATACTGTTAATTACAATTTTTCATAGTAATAGGGAATTAATTTAGTAAGAAATGGAGGTTGAGTTTTATTTATTTAAGATGTTTGACTTTTCTATAGAACCAGCAAATTACCAAGAGGAAAAAGAAGAAAAAGCAAGATAATTTGCAGGGAGCACCTTATTACTTGAAAGATGGAGACACTATTGGTATAAAGGTAAATTGTTTAACAGCAAATCTACCACTTTGACAAAATGCCAACTTCAGATTATTTCATGGAGGAGTTTAATCACATTTTCAAGGCACAGCTAATCCCCATTTCACAAGTTATTTCAGAGAACAGAAAAAAGTAGGGAAAGGTAGACAGTTCATTGTATGAGGCTGGTAAAACCTTGATCCCGAAACTATCAAGGACAGGGAAAGAAGAAAAATTGAGATCAATTTCACCTATGACCATAAATGCAGAATTCTAAATACAATACTAGTGAATCAAATCAAGCAGTGTGTTTTTAGAAATATCACTGTGTGACAACAAAGTAGGTTTATCCAAGAAATATAACAGTGACTCAATGTCAAAAATATATTTATGTAACACTGTATTACCAGATTAAAGAAGAAAAATCATACAAAAAACTCAATAGATGCAGGAAAAACATAGAATAGAATTTAATACTAAAAATTCAGTGTTCATTCATGATTTAAAGAAAGAACTTAGAGCAAACTAGAAACAGAAAGGAACATCCTTAACCTAAGTTTACCTGTCCACAACCTGTAAAACACACTTAATGATAAAACTTCAAAAGCATTTTCATTAGTCAGACCCAAAATAAGGATTCCCTTAATCACTTCTGTTCAATGTTTTCAATGCTGCACTAAACAGCACAGCCAAAAACATGATTCTCCCCACCCTCAAAAAAAGTAAATAAATAAAAATTGAGAGAGGTCAAAGAAATTTCAAAAGAAAAATATAACAAATGAAATTCAAGAGATACTATAGATAAACTATTAAATCTGCTAAGAGAGTTCAACAAGGTACAAGATCAACACATGAAAAACTACAAGGTACCTTGGAAGATAGCCAAGAAAAGATTTACAATACCTTCCTGAAGAAAATTATAAAAATACCGTTGAGAATACTAAAGAAATCTCCAATAGCAACAGAACCATGTCATGTCTCATAATAGTAAAGATATTGGTTCTTCCAAAATCTATAAATTCAGAATAATAGCAGTGAAAAACCAAATAGATTACTTTCAATAGAATAAATTCATATGGAAGAGCAGAGGGCCAGAGATATGAGACTTTTTAAAGAAGAGCCAAGGTCAGGAGGCTTGCCTCAGCAAATGTTAGGACCAGTTATGTGGTAAACGGTGCAGTCCT
Source organism: Bradypus variegatus (assembly GCA_004027775.1). NCBI lineage: Eukaryota > Metazoa > Chordata > Mammalia > Pilosa > Bradypodidae > Bradypus > Bradypus variegatus. The sequence continues at coordinate 10,003 of PVKY010001165.1, forward strand.
GGGGCAGGAGTAGACAAATAGGCTGTTGGAGGGGGAGAGAGCCCTGAAACGGAAAGAACCAAGGCAGCAGTCAACTCAGTATGAACTATTCAATGAATCATGCTGGGAGAATTATCCATATAGAAAAAAATTATAATTTTGATTTCATTTCCCAATTTGATATATAAGCTTTAAGCCCCATAAAACCTGTATCCACCTCTGCTCACACCATACACAACAGCCACTTTCTGTTGAAGACTAATATGAGAAGCAGTATTTTTCACTCTTTATAAGAAAATCTTTATGACTTCTGGTTAAAAAGAATTTCTTGAAAGCAAAAACAAAAAAGTACAAACCATAAAGAAAAGATGGAGGAATTTGACTACATTAAAAGTAAAAACTTGTTCATCAAAGAAAACCATAAAAAGAGTGAAAAGATAAGCCACAAGCAGAAGGTATATGCAGCAATATAACTAAAAGAGGAGGATTATCCAGAATCTGAGGTACTTTTACAAATCAATTACCCAAAAAGTAACCCAAGACAACAGACAAAGGTTGTCAGCACATGAAAAAGATAGTCTCCTCCTCTATAAACAGGAAACCGTGACGTAAAATAACAAGCTACCATTTCTGGCTAGAATATCAGAACCAAAAGGAGTGTAAGTTGGTACAAGTACTCAGGAAAGCAATGTTTAGTAAAGTTAAAGATGGCTGTACACTAGAACCAAGTAATTCCACTCCAAGATAACATACCCTGTATGAGGAGACATACAAAAATGTTCATTGAAGCCCTATTTGTAGTAGCATAAATTGGAAAGAACTTAAAGGACGTTCAGAAAGGGGACAGATAAAATTAAAACAAAGTCTACAGATACAGTGAACTAGTACACAGCAGTTAGAGGGAATAGGCCAGAGCTACCCATGTCCACACGAGTGTGCATCAAATATATAATGCTGAGACATGGCGAGTCACAGGATGATGTGTACATACAGAGCGATCATTTATATAAATATAAACCCCTGCAAATGCTAAGCAGTGACTGGGGACAGACAAAGATGGGAACAGCAGTGGCCCTAAATTCAGCCTAATGGTCGCCCCTGGGTGGGGGGATCCACAGAATCTGTAAGGTTTTTTTCCTTTAAAAATGAAGAAAGTATGGTAAAAGGTCAGTACTCTTAGTGGCTGGCACGTATGAGGAACCATTTTCTTATAGGCCAGGCACCTTGAGCAAGTGTGTTCTCTGTACTGCTAGTTCCCCAATGCTCTGAAGTAGGCGCTGCTGGAAGATGGGGCAGTGGGAGGTGGTGTCTTCTGCTCAGGGCTGCGGAGCTCGGCTGCCCTAGGTTTGGCTCACTGGGTAGAGGGCGAAGGCCAGAGGGCTGAAAATTCATTTTTCCTTAAATGCAGCTCTTCCTGCTGCTTGCTGCATTTGTTTTCATCAAGCCCCAGAATGCATTTTGTTTGTTTTTTCTCAGTTATTAATCTAGCTTATGTAAATTTGAATTATCCCTTTTGTCAATTTAGATTATTTTGAAACATTTCGCGAATGTAGGCTTAAAAGATGTCTGAAAACGTTGCTCACCCATTGTTTTGAAATGCAGAATCTGCTGCTTGAAGATGATGATGATTTCAGTACAATCAGAGATGATATTGGAAAAGAAAAACAGAAACAGCTTGCTCTGGGAAAAAAGAAAAGGTAACATTCCAATTCTCACTCCTGCACCACGGACACATTTCATTGACACCTCCAGGGGGCCCGCTGATGCTTCCTTACTCTTGCTTGAAAACTATTAAGATTAAGGCTTCAGGCTTACAGCTCATGTTTTTTAAAGAAGTGTAGCATGGAATCCTTCTCTGCTGACCACCTTTTCACAGCTCCCTCCATGCTTTCTCAGAGCTCGGTGGGACCTGGAGAGAGACTGAGGGGAGAGCCAGGCCGGAGGAGCTTTGGAGCTCATCTGCACTTCCTCGGAACCCTGTCCCCAGCCGCACACCCCCTCCCAGCTTGGACCAACGTGGCTGAGAGCCAGGGCCAGGTCCGGAGCTTGCTTCTTGCCCCTCGTTCCCCTCTGCCCTCCCCTGGCTGCACCCTCCCGGCCTCTCCTCTCCCCTCCCAGGCTGCCTACATTCTTCTTGGGGCTCCCTTTCTCAAATGGCGGCATCCCCCGTTCTTCCTCTTACTACCTGCTCTCCCGAGTTGTTTCATCCGTGAGTGAACACACTTGTTCCTCTGCTACTGCTCAGTCCTGGCCTCCGGGCCGTCAGTCCCTCCTGGGATCTCTCCTGGCAGGTGCCTGCGCCTCATGACCTTCCCCCCAGCTCCACCTGCCTCTGCGGGGAGTCATGCCCTCCTGGCTCCTGACATCACCTCCATGGAGCTCCCCCGCCAGCTCCTAGGCTGGCCTTTCCTTGGTTTCTGGTGGGGCGGGGGGCAGGTATCTCTCCTTACTTGGGTGAACACATCAGTCACCTGCCTGCCTGACCTGGACTCCCTCACCTCCTCCTCATTGTCTCCTCCCACCCTTCACCGTCCTGAGTTCTAATATGCCAGGGATTCTTCCACAGCAGTGAGCGAGATGCCCTCTGCCCTCCAGGGTGAGCAACTAGCAACCAGCCAGGACTGAGCAGAGAGAACAAGGAGAAGATGGGTCCAAGGGGGCAGCGGTGGGTGGTGGGATGCAAAGGGCCAGGTCATGCAGGCCTCATGGCCATGATTAAGAGTTCAGAATTTCTTTCCCATGCAGGTGGAGCTATTGGAGGATTTTAGGTGAAAGAATGACATCAGGTGATTTACATTTTTAAACTAATACTCTGGCTCCTGTGTTGTGAATGAAGTGTAGGAGGATAAAAGTAGAATCAGGGAGACTCTTAGGAGACGATTACACTAATTGAAGATGACACTGGCTTAGACTGGGTGGAGGGAGTGAGTGAGGATGGAGAGGTCTGGAAACCATGAGCATAACCGGTTGTCTTGTCCATGGCCCCACTCCCAGTACCTGGAACAGCGCTTCTGTCGATGGGCAGTAAGTGTGTGCTGCATGAGTTGGTCGTTCACTCAGTCCTCAAGAGGGGGGTGTGTGTACTCAGGTGGTCCCGGAGTCACGGTGTCACGCCCTGCTGCTCTGCTGCCTTTGCCCGTCCCTCTCCAGTCCTTCCTCAAGAGCACATCCATGTCCTGAAGCTCCCTGCTCTCTGTTGTCCTTGGGCTCTGGGCCAAGCAGTGCTGTCCCCATCCTATTCTCCTTTCCCTGCATTTACTTTTCTTTCTTCACCACTGTTCCATGAGCCAGAAGAGGGCAAAAAACAGGCCTTCCTCACCTCCGTTCCCTGCTGGGCACCTCGCAAGGGCCTGGAAAAGAAGGGAGCAAGGGCCCACAACTCTCATCACTTCGGGGTGTTTCCTGCCTCCAAGTCCCACATATAAAATTATAATCATATACAGCAGAGAGTGCATCTAGAATAAAACACTGCTTCCCCCCATACTTAAATGTAGTGAAACCGCTGGGTTCTGACTTCTTACCGCATCTTTTCTCCCCGAGCCGTGGCTGTCACCAGGCTGCCTTTAGTTTTCCCAGCAGCTCCACTGCCATCTGCCTTTGTGGGAGCTGCAGCAGTTTTCTATTTTGTCTTGCTGCTGCTGCCACTGAAAAGCTGATCCTAAGCCTCTTGTCCCCTCAGCAGAATATTAGAACAGCTGATGGATTCATAAGCTCCATGACACAACTGTTTGCTGCGTTGCTTTTCATTTATTTTGTTTTTTTGGAGTGTTAATAGAGTCATGTGGCTCAAATGTCAAAACCCACTAAATGTTCACTGTCCGGCCTCTTCAACCCCATCCACCAGCCCCAAAGCCCCTCACCAGATGCTGCCAACACCAGGACCACCAGTGTCCTCTCACTGGTTCCTTAGCAGGCGAGAGCAGGTGGACATGCTGCTCCATGGGGTTCTTGCCGTCCCTCGTTTTCCCCTGAGCATCTGTGGGTTGCCCCGTCTTGTGCAATGGGAGCCGAGTGTCCTGTGTGGGGAGACCATCGTGTATGCAGCATGCACCCAACTCACCAACATTTAGGGTGTCTCTAGCCTTCTGCTACCACATGAGGCATTGCAGTGGATAACCGCGTATGTGCAGGGCACGTTTCTGCATGAGCACGTGCTGAGTCAAAGGCTCTGGCCGACTGTAATGGAAGCCCACTTGCAAAGCAATGAGAAAGAGACCAGCAGTTTTACTAACTATATAGGTAAAAGGTAGGAACACACAGTTCACAGAAAAATCCAAATTGCTCACCAACATGTAAACAGATTTCACCAAGTTCACTTGTGACAAAAGAAATAGAAATTCCAACTACACTGAGATATCACTACAGCCACCAGCAGTGCTGCTCTGAAGGATATGGCCCCCAAACTAGCAGCGCACACCCACTGAAAGATGTACCAACAATACGTGGCAGCCTTATTCATAATAGCTAAGACCTGGCAACAATTGCAGTAGAATGGCCGTGTAAATTGTGGAATCTTCACTCAGCACTTGTGAAAAAGAAAAACCTGCTCACAGCCATGAGGCTGAGTCACACCAATGTTGAGTTGAGATGAAGCCAGACACAGAGGGCCTGGGGAAAAGCAGGGAGCATGAGACCATGTGCCAGGGAGCAGGACAGTGGCTGCATTGAGACCGGCCCTGATGGGGCAGAAGCTCCTGGGGGGCAGTAAATGGTCTGCGTCCCGAGCCACATAGTGGTGACACAAGTGTGCACGTTTGTGCAAATGCATGGAGTTGTACATTTAAGATCTGTGTACTTTATGAATGTTCCAATTCAATTTTTAAAGGAAAGGAAAATTAAAAAGAAAAATCTATGCTGTGAAACATGTTTCCTCAGCAGATTGGAAAAGACCCTGGGTCTGGGTACGCTGTCGGGGCAGGGCGTGGGGACCTGGCGTCATCGGGGTTGGTGGGAAGGTCAGCCAGGCTTCTCTGACCGGATGGTTTGGAAATATCTGTCCAATTGCAAACACGTCTCTGCTTTAACTTGACCCCCAAACTTGGGAGCAACCCCCCCAAGCCCAGTGAACCCCTGAAATGCTCACTGCGCCTGTGAGGCAGTGACACCTCCCTCTGTGTCTCCTCAGCCAAGAAGCCCGCCATGAGCATGATCGTGATGTTTCCTCCTGCATGGACACGACGGCCTGGCCCCGCGGACCAGAAACATCTCTCTCCATCCACGTGGGGAGTTTCCGGTAGCGCTGGCACAGCCCGGGCTTCAAGAGCGCAGGGCCCCAGCCTCGCATAAGGAGCACCCGGGCGCCGGCAGGCCTGGCCGCGGGGGTCTCTGCCAGCCTGCAGCCCTGCTCTTCTCATAAAGTGAACCAGTCCCCTGAAGGGAAGTTTTTACTGGTGTTTGTGGATTGACCAGTTGTTGCCTTGTGTAGACATGGATTCTAAAGCCTTGGCTTTCTTACGAGTAAAGAGGTGTTTCCCCCGAGGCTGGGCAAGTGCACTTTATCAAGAAGATATGCAACAGACCCAAACCAGTGGCGTCCACGGCACATCGTGCCGTCTTACATGTGCCAATAGATGGCCACCTGTCCGCACGCTTTACCTAGCTGCCTGCCTTTGCTGTAGGAGCAGTCACGACTTCTGAATTAACTGCAGGTGTGCATAAAATGGCATATTGCTACAATCTGACAAATCTGTTGTTTGAAACATATTCAGTCACTTCTTTCTTTTCTTATACTGTTTAGATGGGTTTTTAGTCATCTGTATTAAACGTTCCAACACACATGGATGGGCTGGCCAAGCGTATGCTGTGAACTAAAGGGTGGTCCATGTTTTCTGGACTTCATCTTCCCCCACATCACTCTGGCCCTCACATCGCACGTTTCTCCCTCTATACTGTGTTAAAACTGATTTTTGCCCTTTCCCGAATGAGGAGCTAGGTTGGAACGCTTGAAAGTTAAATCTACTCTGCTGGAGAGAAGGACACCTTAGGCGAGGCTGAGGTGGGAGCCCCTCAGCAGCTCCCATGTACCAGGCTGACCTCATCTCCACATGACCCACAAATGCCTCGGCTTCCCCTGCCAGGCCTCTGGGAGGGTGGAGTCAGCTCAGGCAAGCCCGTCATCCATTGGGTTCATGTTTTCCTGGGTGGGCCAAGTAGCTTCTATTAAAACAGGTGAGACAAAGAACATATAAACAGATTTATTTTCCTTTTAATTCACCATGGCTAACTAGTACATATAAAGGATTGAATTGAAATCAGTTGATTTAGGATGCTAGGGTTACTGGCTTTCTCAAGCTGTAATTTAGTCTAAAGCAAAATTCCCAAGATGTGATAAATTCTTAACCTTCTTACCTCAAATGAGGTGTTACAGAGACTCTCTGGCTAAGTATGTTTATAATCTTGATATAACACAGTTTCTCCTCAGCACTGCTAACACTAATGCTAAAGTAAAGTAGAGCTTAAGTGTTGGGAAATGGAAAGAAAATGACATGGAACAGAGCAGCTCGGCCTCCACTGACTGAAGGAAACAGCTGAATGTTAAATGGTTCTCGCTCCCATAGGGGCTTGAAACTAAGTGGTATGACTGCTTTTCCTTCCTCATCCTTCTAAACACTGAAGACCAGTGTTGAAACACATTTTCATTTCTGTTGCATATTTGTGAGAGTTTGTTGTTGAAAATTATGTATTGTCATATTGAAGCAGTTGCCCTGTAAGAAAGTGGACTTTGACTAGTGAGCCGCTTTCAGGTTCTCAAACACTAAATCGGTCTCTAAAAGGTCTGCACGTGCCGGGCAGACGCCTTCACAGTGGCTCCTGTGTGTTTTGGAGGAAACCCCGACCTCCAGCTCACATGGTGCTTGGCTGGGACTCCAGCTGGCGGCCCTGCCCTGTGGTGTCCCTTTACGTTCGCTGGCACATCTGTGTGGACATGCCCCTTCAGTTCATCTTCAGGTGAGCGAGTGATACTGTAATAACCAAAACGCTTTGCTTTGAAGAAGCCAGAGGCTTTGCTGGATGTTTCTAGAGCATGGACGGATGTGCCTTCCAGAGCTGCCAGGAGCAGCACCCTGGGTGGGCGGACTTTTTTTTTTTTCTTTTTTAATTTGGGGACAGAGTGGAGCTACAAGGATAGAAGATTTTTGTTAAGATTTTGTTAACATGAAACATTTTAAAAGTTGTCATCTTTAGTTTCTATTTTATGCTGATTGTGTTATGTTCTACTTGTCTAAGAGAAAAAGTTTTTTTCCCCAAGCATACTTCAGATGCTAAGTAAACATGGTTTATGTTTAGAAATACGGTATCAGTACTGCTTTGGAAATAACAGAAGTATGTTTTGGTTTTAAATAAATTCAGACTCATGGGAAAAAATGTGTTGGGAGAGACTGGAAGCGTCTGGTGCTCACTTTTCCTTCTAGGGAAATAGGACGCGCAGCATTGGTTATTGCGGAAAACATTTATTCAACTATGACACATTTCTGGCAAAAAAAAGCTTGGTGGGGAGGGAGGCAGGAATTCCCTGATAATCCAGAATTGTGGCTTCTTAGACTCTGATTTCCCTTTTGGACAGACTTGGCTTAGACGGATCAGTTATTTCGGCCTCTTGCAGACAAGGCACCAGCAGCTCGGCTCTCTTCTCTCTTCTCGACCGGACACCTGCCCAAGCGTGGCTGCGAGGCAGGGTCAGGGGTTGCAGGATGACTTGGTTGGCCGCAGGCTTTGCATGCTGGAGCTCCCTTCAAAGAGAAAAGTGAAGCAGTGATGTCAGTGCACAAGGAACGAAATGAGGAGGGGAGGTTTCCTGCTTCCCCTCAGTGCTGCTGATGACAGCACCCCAGCACCCGTCAGAAAAGCAGGTGCTGCCCCAAATGCAGGTGCCCTGTGCTCTTCCCACCATGGCTCTTCCACAGCAAATGACTGAAGCTCAGCTCAAGCTGGCTTAAGCCAAAAAGGCGAATCTCCTGGCTCACCACCCTGAAACTGAAGAGTCTGCAGGTAGTGCCCCCGTCAGGCCTGGACAGAGCTGAGCGTGCGACAGGGATCTGCTCCAGGCCCCTGGCACGTTCTCCATGTTCTGCTTTCCCACAGGCTTGGGGAACTATGGAGCAAGATGCCACTGGCAGTTCCTGCCAGGGACAAAACTGTTTCCAGAGGGCCTGGGAAAGCCCTGGACTCACGGGGGGTGGGGGTGCCTCCCCCACGCTGGTGCCACACACACCACAGTGGAGGGGGCAGGGCAGGGGGCGGTGCCAGCCTATGGCGCCCACCTGAGGCCGCCCAGCACCCACACACGCTTCTTACTGTACGTGTGACCACAGTGACTGCTCCCCCTCGTAATGTAGGCCCTCTACACACATGACCACACCTGTACCCCTCAAAGGGAGGAGACGCCGCATTTCACCAGCTCTTGTACCCAGGCCTAGGCCAGAGATGTCCGGGGTGGCACCACCCTCCATGTTGGGTCCAGCGGGTGCAACTCTTCACAGTTCAGCAACCTACAGCCAAGTGACAAGTCCGTGAGTCCCACCCAGAGCCAGCCTACAAACAGCAGGGAGACCACCACTCCATCTCCTGGGAAGCAGAACAGGCGACCGACGCAGCGCCCCACACTGAGCCGTCCCCCACAGTAGTGCCCACTCCTCGTCAGCCCTTGGGTGAATCCCCCATTGACCCCACTGAGCGCTCGACGCTGAGAGGCTGCCGTGTCTCGTGTGCCTGTGGACGCCCTGAGCTGGGCAGAGGGACACAGTGGCCTCGGGCAGCGGCACCTGGCAGGTGGCCTGAGCACTGATGACCCTGAGGACCGAGGAGTCCCGGGCTCTTGTCAGCCTGGGCTTTGCTGGCAACACAAGTTCCACGAACGTTGATCTGCTTCCCTCAACAACTTGAGCGAGAAAGCCCAAAAAACCCAAAACCAGCTGGTTTCCTTCCAGATGTTTGGCAACCTGTTTTATGCTTTTGTGACCAAACTACAAAGGCGCTGCACCCCAGGCCCCCGTGCCACAGGCTCGGGACCGCCGTCCCCTGGGCGAGCGACAACTCTGTCCTGGCCCGAGCTGGGCCTCCGCACACGGTCACACCCACCCGTCTGCACCAAAAGCGTGGTCCGTGTGCCGTCCACCCACCTTGTGGAGGCTCCAGGGCCACCATTCTTTGACCGCACACATGTGTAACAGGTATAATTGTTCCTATTTGTTTATAAACTTTTGCTTTTGTCCTTCCAAATATAAAATCCTTGCTTAATTCTACTTCCATGAAAGAGATTATTTGTTACGGAAGGACCACTATATGGGATTAGGTTCAACCCCAGAAGACTGAAAACCAGACACAGAAATCCAGCTGGGGTAGCCCAGACCTGGCATGGAGGCTTCATGGAGGCTCCGAGATGTCCAGGAGACGGCTCCTGTCGCCACCCCCAGTACTCACCTCTGCTCTCACGGTCACTGCACGGTTCAGGCTGGCGTCTAGTGCTCCGGCCATTACGCCACCCTCCAGGCCAGCAGCAGGGAGAAAGAGGAAAAGGGCACATCCCCACATTTTTAAGGAAACTTTCTGGAAATCCCAGTTAATACATCTCTGTGGCCAAAAATTAGTCACATCACTAATGCTGGCAACAGAGACTAAAGAATGTGGTCACATTTGGGCATGCTGCTTCCCCCAAATTATAGAGAGGTCCTGTTAGGTAGGGGAAACAGGAGAACTAACAGGTATTGAGCAGCGTCTGCCATAGAGCCTGAGCTAAGTCAGCTTCTGCCACTCAAAACTAGATTCCACAACAGCCAAGACGAGGCAAGGGGAGTAAGGCACCTCAGTAATCAGGATAAATATTATTTTATAATGTAATATTTTTAAAATCAAAGTTAATGCAAAAACAAAAGCAAAAAAACCATGATGAACAAAATACCAGGATCAGCAACAAGTCAATAGTCATGCAAATCTGGACATTATTCTTTAGAACAAAATCCCTAAAATCCTTTTTGTGCTCTGCAGCATACCCACAGCTAAGCTTGGCCAACTCTGTTCACAGGGTTCTCCCATGGCCTCAGGAGAAACTTAATTGGGGTCATAAGAAAGATGGGATGACAGCAAATACGAGCCTCCTGTCTGTGGAAGACTAGGAAAAAGAAGGGGTAGGAGGATGAGTGCCAGAGGCCTCAGTGTCCCCTCCAAGCTTAGGCACAGATGGGAGGGCGCCTGCCACCACACCCTGCATGAACACTGATTCCATTTTCCCAAGGCTCCCTCAGTGGTCAGGCAGTGTTGACACCGAGTTGGAAGCCAGCGCTGTGGCCACAATGCCTAAGGCAGAGGCTGGAGTTCAGCCGCCAGGGCTGGGGAGGCACCACCAGGAGCACTGCTGGGGCCAAAGGACAGTCTCAGTGTCACAAAGACCACCCTGGCAGAGAGCCAACCCGCTGACCAGAGGATGCCAGGGGCCCCCTCGAGGCTTCAGGGGTCTCTGCCCTTTGCTTCACGGACACATGTGCCTCCTTCCTTCCAAATGCCTGGAAACCATCTGTTCTGGTTTGCTAGAGCTGCTATTAGGCAAAATACCAGAAATGGATTGGCTTTTATGAAGGGGGCTTATTTGGTTACACAGTTACAGTCCTAAGGCCATAAAGTGTCCAAGGTAAGGCATCAACAAGATGATACCTCCACTGAAGAAAGGCTGATGGCATCCGGAACACCTCTGCAAGCTGGGAAGGCACGTGGCTGGCATCTGCTGGTCCTTTGCTCCTGGGCTGTGTTTCAGCTCTCCTCTCTCAGCTTCTGTGCATCCTTGCTTCCTTCTCCCAGGGCATTTCTCTCAAGTGTCTGAGGGTCCTCTCAGTTTCTCTTGGGAAACTCTGGGCTTCCTCTGTTAGCTTAGCATCTCCAAATATCCTTCTGTCCGCATCTCCAAGCATCTCTGAGCATCTCTGTCAGCTCCCAAGCATCTCTCCGAACATCTCAGCTGCTCTGAGCTCCCTCTGTCCATGAACTCTTATAGGCCTCCAATGACTTAATTAAGATCCACCCTGCATGGGCAGGGCCCACATCTCCATGGAAATAATTTAATCAAACATTTCCACCCTAATAAACAGACTAATCAGTCTTCCCCCACAAGACTGCATTAAAGAATATGGCTTTTCTGGGGATATAATATATCCAAACTGGCACAACATCTAAGGAAGAAAGGCAGGGCAAGGGGCAGTTATCTGAGGGACACTTTTTCCTCAGAGAGACCTTCAATTCCAGTAGGACCTAGAAGAGAAACAGCAATCCGATCATCTAAATCTGGAGCCCCTGCTGTCTAAGCACACAGCTGGACCACACTTCCCAGCCTGCTGTGCGCTTGGGCCTAGCCATGTCCCTACAGTGAGTTTCCACTTCCATGAGAGCTATTTCCCACCTGGCTCCCTGCACAGCCCCCCACGCTGCCCGTATTCCCTGCAGGAATGGCGAGGACCGGAGTGACCCTGACCACAGCTGGCCTGAGTCCCTGAATGACCCCACCCACCGGCTGCCGTCCCTGGGAGTAGTCTCCCGACTCTGCCTCCTGACACGATGGACCCAGGGTGAGCCGAGACGAACCGCGCCCCAGCCCTCCCCACGCCTGCTCCTGCTCAGTGCGGTGCCAGGAAGCCTGTGTGTGACTTAGGCGTGTCCTCTGACCTCTGGCCCTACTTCCACATCTGTCGTGGGGGCCGGCATGGTGTGGAGTGATCGAGAGAATGCACTCTGGAAATCTCATCTCACCCCACATGGCCATAGGGCTGTAGGACCTCTCTGAGCCTCAGTCTCATCTGTAAAATGTGGACAATCATAGATCGCACCAGCGTGATGTCACCAAGACGACAGGACAAGATGCTCCAGGCTTCCGTTCCCACCCCCTCCCTGACACAGAGTCTTTAAACAACTAGCAAAACCCGGCAGGAGCTCGGGGAGCACTGAACCAAATAAAAGGCAACATGAAGTGGTAGGAAAACCTTGTGGCGTTCTACTGGCCATACAGCGCCGGCCCACACTCCCCGGTGGGTCCCTGGTTGCAGTTCTAGAGGGAGCAGAGTGACCCTCATGCACATAGCAGGGAGCATGGATGCCTGGGTCCATCTGGGGGTGCCCTGAAGAACAGAACTAGGACACTCACGGGCTCAGCAACCCGGAACCTGTGCTGTGCCTAGAGGCAGCTCCCAGAGCTCTCCTACAAAACGCCATGGGACAGTCAAATAACAGCTGCGACGTGCCACACACAGGGACGCTTCACTAAGGTTAGATGCCATCCCCAGACAGGCAGAAGCTGAGGGACTTTGTCACCACTAGACCAGCCCTACAGGAGATGCTAAAGGGAGTCCTGCAGGTTGAAAGGAAAGGACATGAGACAACTGATGAAGCCGCACGAAGAAATACAGATCTCTGGTAAAGATAATGACGTGGGTGAATATAAATACCAGTACTCTTGTATTTTTTGGTTTGTAACTCCCCTTTTTAGTTCCTACAGGATCTAAAAGACAAATGCACAAAATGTTACGATAAATCAGTAACTCTGGACTTATTACATATAAACATATAATTTGTGAGGGGTATAGGAGCAAACTGGGTGTCTGCTATTGAAGTTAAGTTAGCATCAAAACAAATGAGAATATTACACATTTAGGATGTTAAATTTAAGCCCCGTGGTAAGCACAAAGAAAATATCAGAGAATAGAGAATATGCAATATTGCAATAGTGACAAAATATTGCAATAGTGACAAAATAGACTACAGGTTACCAGGAGTTGGGGACGGGGGCAATAGGAAGTTAATGCAAAGTGAGTGGGGGGTGTTTGGGATAAAGGGAAAGTTCTAGCAATGGATGGCAGTGAGCACACCACAACACTGTGGGATTAACCCCACTGAATGGTGTGCTTGGGAGGGGTTGGGATGGGAAGGTTTATACTGTGTATCTGTTTCCCCAAGTTAAAAAAAGAAATAGAAAAAAGAAAATACAACTAAAGAGACAATGACACTTAAATGCAGTACATGACCCTGGATGGAATCTAAGAATGGAGGAGAAAAGGCTCAAAAGGGCATTATTGGGACATATTAAAATATTAGAATATAGAATGTAAGCCTTATATCAATGTCAAATTTTTTTAGCTTGACAACTGCACTTAAGGTGGTTACATAAGTGAAATCCATGTTATGAGGAAATGTACGTGGAAATACTATGTGTTCAAGGACTATGTTGTGTGCAGCCTGCTCTCAGATGTTTAGAAAATAGACAATTAAGACAGATGAGAAGACGGGTAGACAGATGGATAGAAGAACACGGCAAATGTGGCAAAATGTTAAAATTGGGTATCTGGCAAGGGGATGGAGTATGTTGGAGTTTGTATAGGGTTTGTTTTATTTTTTCAACTGCCCTGTAGGTTTGAAATTATTTCAAAATAAAACCTTTAAAGAAAAAAAAATTGCCTCTTCAAGAAATGATGCTGGGAAGACTGGCTATCAAGAGAATGAAGGAGGACCCCTACTTCACACGACATATAAGAATTAACTCAAAATTTATCAAAGACCTAAATATAAGAGCTAAAACTATAAAACTTCTAAAAGAAAACATAGGGGAATATCTTCAGGACATGTATTAGGCAATGCATTCTTAGACTCTACACCAAAAGCACGAGCAACAAAAGACATGGGCAACAAAAGAAAAAGTTAAGTTTTGACTTCATAAAAATTAAAAACTTTTGTGCAAAGGACATTATCAAGGAAATGAAATGGCAAATTACAGAATGGGAGAAAATATTTGGAAACCACATATCCGATAAGGATTTAATATCCAGAATATATAAAGAACATCTACAACTCAACAACGAAAAGACAGCCCAATTTAAAAATGGGTAAAGGACTTGGCCAGACATTTCTCCAAAGAAGATACACAAATGGCCAATAAACACACAAAAAGATACTGAACATCATCAGCCATCAGGGAAACGCAAATCAAACACACAAGGAGATACTACTTCAACCCACTAGAATTGGCTACTATTAAAAAAAGGAAAATAAGTGTTGGTGAGGACACAGAGAAATAGGAACCTTTGTACACTGTTGATGGGAAGGTAAAATGGTGCAGTGGCTGTGGGAAAGTTTCACAGTTCCTCAGAAGTTAAGTGTAGACTTACCATATGAACTGGCAATCTCGCTTCTAAGCATAAGGCCAAGAGTATTGAAAGCAAACACATGAGCAGATATTTATCCACAATTCTCACAGATGCACTATTCACAATTGCCAAAAGGTGGGAGCAACCCAAGTTCCACCTATATTTAAATAAAATGTGGTATATACATACAATAGAATATGATTCAGCTATAAAAAGGAATGAAGTTCTGATACATGGAACATTTGAGTGAAATAAGCCAGATACAAAAGAATACTGTATGCTCTCATTTCTATGAAATAACTCCAGTATACAAATTCATAGACAAAGTATATAACAAGGTTACCAGGAGGTGGGGTGGGGGTAGGGAATGGGGAATTAATGCTTAATTTGTGTACTTTCTGTCTGGGGTGATGAAAGAGGTTTGGTAATGGATGGTGCTGAGGTAACACAATATTGTAAATGTAATTAACACCACTAAACTATATACTTTAAGGTGATTTAAATGGGATGTTTTGTTCTATATATGTTACCACAGTGATTTTTTTTTAAAACAGGTACCCAACTCATAAAGTTGGTAGGAGGATTAAATGAGTTAATGCATATAAAGTATTAGGCCAGCGTCTGACATAAAGTATTTATTATAATAAACATCAGCCATCAAGCAATGAGATCATCATCATCATCATCGTGCCTTTTTTCCTTTTCCCACCAACTGGCTTAGGCATAGGTGTGTGAAGTAATTCCAGCCAACAAGACATTAAGGGAACTGAAGTCAGGTCTTCTGAAAAGGTTTCCTTTATCTTAAAGAGACACATAAGAAGATACACACACACACCTACCTTATGTCAGACATGGTCATGTAAAGATGTGATGCCTGGAGCTGTGGCAGCCACTTTACAACCATGAGGCCTGGTATCATGAAATACACCGCCACATGGAGGAGGGCACGCCAGGACAGCAACGGGACATTCTCAAACAGGAGAAGGAAGAGCTGCTGGGGAGGCAACCAACACTTCCACACCCATGCAGCCCTTTTGTGTCCTGCCAGTCTGATTTTTTCTTCCATGATCCTAGTCCCTGATCCTCACCCCAGGAATCTGGAGGATGACAAAGTGTCCTTGGTTTTATAAGAGCTGCTCCCTCAGGAGAACAGTACTAATATAGTACTAATACTAAACAGAGAGGCAGAAGAGCTTCAGGTCTGCAGTTTTCTAGAAAAGACTTATGAGGGTTAAAATATTAGCTAAAGTGACTGGACCTCATTAGTCCTTTGGGGCACCGTGGGAGCTGCAGCCTTTGGGTACGGGACCTCAGCTTCCCAGTGCCTTGCAGAATGTTTAATTTAACAGCTCGTAGGACCCACAATCTGAAAAGCACAATGGCAATGTTGCTTTTCAGCCACCAACAATTCAACTTATTTTTAGAGCAGCTAAAAAACAAAATTCTGAATTCAGTTTGCAAAGATTTTGGTGACCACAGTTTTATGTGAAAGGACAAGGAATCTGAGAATGGAAGATCAAAAACAGCCTTGTTTTATTTATACACAAGAACAACTTATTTACAACAATCAGATCTGGACTATGTACATAACAATACAAGAGTCATTTGTTTGCACGGTGATCACTGTATAAATTAAGACTATAAATATGCGGGGTCAGCCCCACCCGAGGGCACATACCTGTCTCCCCTTCAGGGACCTACCTCCTTTCCTTGCCAGGGACAGGCTCGGCCACCCCGGGCCCCAAGGCACAGCCCTGGGGCGGCAGCAGGGGCTGACAGAGCCCCCAGGGACAGCGAGGAGACACACGTCACTCCGCCTCAGTTCTAACTTATCACAGTCAGGAAAATGGGACTGCAGTAAATAGTGCTGTTGTAAATCACTGACAGCATGTTCACTTCAAACAATCCTCTTGGACCCAAACCCAGAGCTTTCCGTGGGGAGGATGCATGGGGCAGGACAGCGCTGGTGCCCAGGCTGGAGGCCGCCCAGTCCGTGGGCACCGTCCCCACCATCCACCTGCTCAGAAGAGCAGGTGCGGCTCCGGCCCTGGGCTTCCACAACTCCATTTTAGCCTTTTCTACTGTAAAAGTCAAGCGATTTCTGGCTGATACTTAGATTCTTTCTTTCTCAACCTCCGTCACCCTAAGACAGCTGTTCTGGTGGGAAACGGAATCCCAGAGTGGGAAAGGGGCCAAGCGAGGCGGCCACATCACGGACCGAGCTCAAGCGCCTCCACACAGAAGCCCTCGCCCGGCTCACAGCTGGGGAGGCCAGGGCAGTGGCACCTGGGCCTGGAGACCGGGAGGGCCCCGCCTGCCCCAGTGCTCAGGAAGGACCACAGGTGGGGGCGACCAAGCCAGGGAGGTAGGGGCGTGGCCAGGGCACGCAGGGGAGCCACGGGGGCCCCCAGTAAAGGCTTTTGTAAAGCAGGGGCAAGGAAGATCCGCTCAGCTGTCACCTCCCTCCAGAGCCAGGCTGCAGGAGACACCACAGCCCAGTCCCAGCCCCAGGCCTGCAGGGCAGCTGTGGACAAAGCCCCCACCGCCTCAACCCATCTCCCCCTTTGTGAATAGGGTGGACCCCACTAACAGGCCAGCGGAGCCTCCCCAGCCCCGGGCTCATGTACAGCGAACCCCTCGCGGAGCCCACCGGGAGCCTCCTGAGGCGTGAGCACCACGGAAGGGGAGGAAAGGGCAACGTCCCAGCCGGGCAGACCAGGGGCTGTGCCCTGGAGGGCCGTCCCGGAGACCAGAGCCCAGGTAGCCATGGGCTTTGGTCTTCTCCCCGGGTGCCCCTGCCCACCCAAAGCCCTGGCGCAGGTGGGCGATGCAGTGAGACGGGGGCACCCGGCTGGCCTCATAGCCGCTCTCCCCTCTCCCCCACTGTTCCCAGCCCTGCTCCAAGGCCAGCGCCCAGGCCCCCCAGCTGCCCATGAGAGGGGACCAGCAACTCCTGGGGCAGGAGGAAGGGCCCAGGGTCCCTGCCCAGCCTGGACGTCCACCCTGGGACCTGAGCTTGTTTTCCCAGAGTGGAGGGAAAGCATTTACCCAGAGCACAGGAAACCAAACTGCACAGAAACACTGAGTCAGCGCAAATAACAGTCTTCGGTGCAAGGGGGACTCGACTGATGACAGTATCTTCCTCAGGGCTGAGTGAGCAAAGGCCGTGGGACACGCGTGGGCGCGACTGCCAGCTCAGAGATGTCACCATTCACCCGATCTAAACAGGTGTGGCATTTTTTCTTTCTCTTCGTGACAAATTAAAATAAATGGGACCGCAAATATATCCATGCCACTCTCAAACGGGATACAGCAGGACTTTCGTTGAAAAATCCTTACATGTAAACAGGCCCAGCTCAGTGAGCTGCCTCGCAGGGCAGCTGTGAAGAATCACAGCTTTGACTGACGGGCACTGGGAGCTCAAAGAACATTCCAGGCTCCTGAGACGGCACCACATGATGTGCCCTCGAAGGGCGCACAGAGAAGGGTCTGGTAACGCTGTCCCTGCTAGAGCGCCCGTGCCCAGAAGGCCACAGCTACAGTCACCTGCAGCCCCCAACTCACATCCACAAGAGGCAGGAGCTGAGGGCACCTACGTCCGGCCCAGAGACGCGGCAGTGGAGGAGTCTGAAGGTAGCTACGTTGGTATGTCCAAGACCCTGGTGCTGTCACAGAACCGGCGTTCGGGAGGCTTCCTGTCGCTAGCAGAAGAAGTAGCACCATGAGCGAGGAGCCCGTGCTCGCCGCTGGCAGGCAGAGCGGGGGCCGGTGGCCCTCTGTCCCAGGCGAACCGGGGGAAGCAGGCCAAGAAGACGGCGGCTAGGCCTCGGCGGCAGGAGGATTCCGGCTCAGCTCCTTGATCCCACAGAGGATCCTCTTCACGTGGCCCACTTTGGTCACACCAAGGTCCTGCAGGAGAGAGAGCAGCCCGTGACCCTGGGGAAGGGCCGGGTCGAGCAGGCCTGCCACCGTGGGGCCTGTCCACACCAGGCTGGTGAGCCTGGAGAAGGAGAACGAGGACAGCGGTGCCGCGAGACAGACATGGCACAAAAACAGCCTCTCCTGTGTCCCATAAACGTCACCGGCACTGTAAAGACAAACGGAAGAGGCCAAGACCCAAGGCCAAGAGCATGTGGGCACAGGTGACCGTGCAAGAGCTGCCAGCCGGGCCGCTCCCTCTTCACCTGCTCAGGACAGAACGACGCGGCACCCAGGACGGCCCAGGCACCCCAGCCGGCCCGCAGGAGCGCGGCCAATGGGGGTGAGGCCCTGGCCTCTGCATGCTGTGTCCCTGTGGGACATGGGAACGGCCTGGGAGGGGAGCCTGTGTGAGAGGCTGGGAGCTGCCAAGGTCACGGCGCCCTCCCTGTCGGGGCAACTGAACTGGAGTGCTTCCTTGGGGCGTGCTGGTTCCGGGCCTCTGTCCCCAAGGCCGAGATTTGGGGATTAGAATGGCTCCCTACCTAGGCTGTGACTCCCAGGGCCCCCATCACGCCCCCTGCCTGCCACCCCAAGGCGCACAAAGATCTGAGCAGAAACGTGATGAGAACCAGGACGGGGAGGACATGGCAGGCGGAGGCTCGGGACGGAGGCCACGGGGGCACCTGGGAGCCACGCTGGGCCCCAGGGACACTCTCAGGGCCGACTGTGGCAGTACCTTGAGGTCCCTCCGCTCCAGGTGCAGGAGCTCGGAGCCCCGGATGTCGTGCCGCGTGAAGATGTCCTTATACTCACAGAGACTGAGGTGCTCCAGCCAGGCAGCAACCTCCTCTGTCCCCCAGAGGTGAACTGTCAGAGACGGAAAAGCATGGAGCAGTGAGTGCCCAGAGCCCAAAGCCCACAGGCAGCAGCGCCCAGACACCCCACAGCCAGCGCCCACCACCCAGCCACAGTCACAGCTGCTGCCATCATGCAGAGGGGCAGAGAGGGGCAGAGCGAGGGCTCAGCGCCGGCCGCGGGTAGAGGTGGAGGGAGCTGCCGCCCTGCCAAGTCTCCCTCCAGCGCTTGTACTGTCCCAGGAGAGCGCAAACCCCCTCCCCAAATAAGGAAAGCACCCAGTTGAGGCGGCAGCGACGGCCACTTCCCGCCACCTCCACAGCCTTCGGAGCTCACTGTGGGAAGCCGGCGGGAGGGAGATGTGCAGAGATGCCGAGTCTGAATAACCAGAGCTAGTAGCACAACAGCAACCCAATTTCTCAACAAACATGCTAAAGAGACAAATCAAAGAGGGCTGCCCCTGCTGACAGAAAAGCTGCACCCAAATCCAGGTCTGGGTGCTGCTGGCACCGAAGGCACCTGGGACACCTCAGTACTCAGGGCTGGCACTTTGGAGGGAGATTTTCAGGCCCGATTTACTGACCCAAAGGAAAAGCGTCCTTGAGAGCGATTTCCTACTCATTTTCCAGCCCCCAATCACCAGAGCCTCGGGTGGCGGGAGAGGAGAGCTTGATTAACAGGTCGATTGAACAGCTATCGCAGCCCCAGAGGAGGCCGGCACAGGGTGGAGGGTCCCAGCTCACAGCCCGAGTCTGCAGTGTTGGGTCTCGTCTGTCATGTCCCCTGTCTGCCCCCCGCCTCGCTCCCCCATCCAGAGCCTGGAAGGACCCACGGAGGACGTCACGCAGGGCGTGACGGCGGTTGGCACCCAAACTAGAGACGGGCACGGAGGGGCAGGCCCATGACCACAGACAGACGGGCAACGTGGGCCGGAGGCGGAGGGGGGAGGGCCAGGCCCGGGGGAAAGCGGAGGCCGGGGCTGGCAGGGGCAGTGGCGCAGACAGTGCGGGGCAGGTACCCGGGGCTCCCAGGCTGCTGTGAGCTGCTTTGTTCTTGTTGTTTTTCTCCTTTTTAAACTTGGTTACGAGGCGGAATTTACCACTGCGGCTGCGTTTGGAAAGATCCAACATCATAGTCTGTGGGGAAAAGTGAAAAACAGAGAATGAGACCCCAATTTACCAAAACCTCAAGTGGCAGCTCAGCCCGTCTATCAGGCGCAGGGGCTGGGAAAGCTGGCAGCACCACTGAGAAATGCTTTGTTCTTCAAAAGCCCTTTCCTGGATTTATTCTGTTGTTCTTGATTTGAATGCTAATTAAAAGTAGTTGTGATCATGCAGTGTCTACTTTTATAATCTGCTTTTTTCTCATTTCCCATAGTATTAAGATGTTTTCTGCAAATACTTCAACGGTAGCATCATGCCCCATTACCTGAAGACTATTAGTTAACCGGCCTCCTGGTGCTAGGTTACGAGGCCCCATCCCCAGCCTCATGCCAACCCCACGGCCAGACCCACTACTTTACAAGCCGACAGGCTTTCAGTTCTAATGGACATTTTGTCACGTTGGAAAAAATTCAAAAGGGATTTTTATTAAAATTGCACCAAAGCTATAGTTTGGAAATAAAGGCATCTTCACATCTGGAAATACATGTTCTGGTGGCACTCAAATCTTCCTTTATGCCTCCACATATTTCTTTTTAAAGACATTTTAAGTTTTCTATTTTGAAGGAGACCTTGTACAGTATTTTCAAATCAATGATCATGAGTATTCAAGGTTATCTGATTTTACAAATTTCTTATGCTTGGCAAATTCAATTATTAATTTGCTATTATCTCGGGCATTTAGTGCAACACCATTTCTACACAACCGCTCAACTCATCTCTCCCCTCCAGAGCTGCCTCCCTCCCCACTGCTCAAGCTTCCCACAAGAGGGTGCTGAAGAGGGTGCTGGCTGCAGCTGTCAGCCCAAAAATCCTCTTCCTGACTTGAACCACCTCTTCTTCTCTGCTTTAAATGCAGGCATGGTTGCTGAGTTTCTGGTAGAGAGAAGAGGCCTGATTATCAACACACAGTCAATCTTAGTTCCTCTGCCCCCGTTTTAAAGTAAATCTCAAATATCCAATTGCTCTATCCATGAATACTTTGGAAGCAACTCAAAAAGATGAGAAGTTTCTTTTTAAAACACACCACACCACTATTACCAAAACAACAAGAATTCATCAATATCTAATATCCAAATGTCCCTGGCTGTTCCAAGGTGTCTTTTTAGAGCTAGTTTGTTCTGGAGGGTTACGCCCAGCTGCTGCATCTCCAACGTCTCGCCCTCCTCTTCTCGTTTGTAGAAAAAACAGGCTGTGTGTCCCGGAGAAGCCCCCGCCCGCCTCTGCCTGGTGCTTGCCCGGGCTGCGCTGACCAGCTCCCCTAGCCCTGGACTCGGCATGGCCTGGTAAGGGCCAGGGCTCACTCAGACCCACGAGGTCCACGGTGCGGCACTGTGCTCCCAGGGCCGGGCAGGGCTGGCCGTCCCTTTGAGGGACGCGGAGTCCAGTCCATGGGCTCAGCCCTATGCTCCCCCAAAAGGTGCCCCTGTCCCCCGATGGTCTCTGCGCAGAGCCTTCTCCGTGTTCTGGTGGAATTCTTTTACAAACAGTTTCTTTCATCAATTCTTGGATTATCCCAAAGATCCCCAAATTTAAAGACATGGTTTTCAGATATCCCCTGGTGTTTTTTTTCTCATTTTAACTCCAGAATTAACGTCACTGCCATCCTATCACACTGGCATAGTTATCGCGCCATGGTGGAGAGAAGAGGAGGAGCTGGTGCCCTCTGCCCTCCCGGAGGGGGTGAGGGGCGCACCCGGCATGCAGGCCCCCGGGGGATAAAGGGGGAACAGAGGGGGAACATAGCGTTAGGTGCCCCCTGCCTGCGGGACCCGCCAGGCCTGCCCAAGGCCACCGGAACCTTCACTCAGGCCGCACCTGCACCCTTGGGCCCATGCTTAAAGACAGTTGTAAGACACAACCTGTTTGAGGGCTGTGATTCCCAAAGCTGGGTGCCCCCCACCCCAAGGACCGCAAAAGGCCTGATTCTCGGGCCTTGGGATGAAGGCGGCCGGGCAGTCTGCATCCCCGCCCGGCCCAGGGAACGGGGGGCCCGGGCTGCCCGGTTCTGAGCCCACCCGTCACCATCGCCCCTCAGTCCTCAACTTCCCCTTCAGCCTAGCTTCTTAACATACTTCTCTGCCTTCTCATATGTACTTTTTAAGAGGCTCAAATTCTTGGGTGACTGACGTGGATCCCAAGGGACAGTCTTCTGAGTCGGGAAGCCCTGCTCTCGCCTCTACACCCCCTGCTTCGCTCAGGTAGTTTCTTCTGGGCGTTTTCTAACTTGCTGAGTTGAATGCTTAGTTATTCCTTCCTGTTACAGTAATGAAAACATTTAAAACTATGCATGTAATTTCCTTCAGTGTAGAGCACTGGTGACATGTTAACAAGTGAGACTGTTAATTACATGTTTAATTTGCCTGTTGAGGTAATACTTTCTTTTAAATTTTAAATTGTTTGGGATTCTGTTTAAATGTTTGATGCTGACTCTAGATTCTACCGCGGTGGCAGGCACGGGGGCTGCAACAAGCAGTGGAGTGCGGGCGGGATGGGCCCCCGGACCTTCCGGACGAGGGTCCCGGGCGCGATGGGAGGCAAGGGGGTGGCGGGGCTGACGGGTCCCGGCACCTGCGGCCCCTCCAGTCTCCCCAGGACGAGGGGCCGCGAGCCCCCCGTGCAGCAGCTGTGACGCTGCCCCACCCCAGCACAGGCCCAGCCCTTCCCCGAGCAGGAAGCTGCCCGCGGTGGGTGGCCCGACCTGGGGCCGCACGGCTTCCACCGGGTGCTCTGAGCTGACCCTCTCAAACTGTCCGTGGAGAAGAACCACTTTTTAAAATTTCCTATTGACAGTGGTCCAATACTTTAGTAAAATATATATTTTTTAATTACTGGAAAAATAAAAGGGACAAAATATGAATCTCAATTTTTAAATTATCTTTGAAAGAAATAAAATCTCTCCGTTAAACTCATTAAAAATTTCTAAACTCTCCTCACTTTCTGTAATAGTAACAAAGGATTTATTCTGCCAATGGCTGGTCTAGGATATCACTGGGCCCAATAAATGTTTCCTTGAACAACAGAAATGGGTTTCCTTTGAGAGAGTTTAAAATTCTCTCTGTATCGAAACATATGATGTCTATGTATGTAAAGACATTTTATTGGTACCCATCACCGTTCTCTCGGCTTTATGCATCCTCGTCCTGAGACACGGTTTGTTCTACTTGATCAATCATGGACTGACAGAGCACTACAATTTGGTTTCGGTCACTTCTCATTTCAACAAGTTTTCACTTTACATATTTTATGCATGTAAATTTAAATTGTGGGTAATCACTAAAAGAACAGACCTAGAGTATTTCCAAACTAGTAGAGGGGGGAAATAGAATTTGTTGGGTAAGAGGAGAGAATTATCTCAAAAAGGAGAAAAAAAGAGGAAAATTGGGACAAATAAAAAGCAGAAAATGCGGACCTAATATATTTATCACTAATCACAATAAATGTAAACAGATTCAACTCTCCAATTAAAACACAAGAGTAGCAGGTGGATAAAAATCCTACATTTAGCATTCAGCAATGTTATTTGTGAGACACCCCCTCAAAAATGAATGAACGGAGAATAACTGCAGGGGGACAAACGAAACCATCCATTCATCACACACCAACCTGAATTGGGAGGAATGCCCGAGTCCACAGCATAAAATCTGTAAGTAAAACCTGCAGATCCATGGCGGAGTGGTGAGGTGCAGAAATTCGTCTCTCCCCTAGAGCAGCTGGCAACTACCCAAGAACTATATGAAACAGTGTGTCGGGGTGTCCAGTAACCAGTCACACATTGGATGCAAGTTTGGAATTGGAGGAAAAGCCGAGATCGCAGCGAACATTGTAAGTTCCCCGGACCAGAGGTCTGGCGCCCCTCCCCACCCAGATCTCACAGACTGTTTTGCTGCTGACTCCCTGAAAAGGGGGGAAAAAAAAAAACCAACGGCAGAATTAATTAACAAATTAATTAACTAATTTTGGGAGCTGGGGGTGCTAAAGAAGGTCTGGGCTCCCAGAAGGGGGGCACCTAAAAGCGGGCACCAATTCCCAGACTCCAAAAAAGCCATTTTTTTTTTCCTTTCCTCCTACATTTCGTCTCTTCTGGCTTCTCACTGATTCCTTATCTTTTTGCAAGTCAATAGCCCCCAGCAGGGGTGGAACTGAAGCTGCTGGAGAGTACTTATCAGACAATAGCCTAAGGTGTATCTTTAAATGCTCTATTCTGACAGACACAGATCCCAGTCAGGAGACTTTTAAAAGTGACTCCTTTATTTATTTTTATTATTATTATTCTTTTTTTAATCTAAAAGCAACACATTCGTATTCACTACTGAAGGTCTCCACCCCCATCTTTAATTGGCAACTCAGGCTGACCACGGAATCTACCTGGAGAGGCCCCAAAGAGGAGAGGGGATTAGGGAATAGTGCCCCTGAGAGACAACTGGAGTTCTGAGGATTGGGAGAGTGGAGGGAGGTCCAGCTCAACTGGCAGTCCTCCTCCTGGGAACTCACACCCCAGGGGCTGGAATTCAGATTCCTGCTTCAGGCAGCCACACCCCCAACAGGATCAGAGTCACCAGGAGAACTAAATTCTCCACACCTCC
>PVKY010001166.1:0-34609 GCA_004027775.1 Bradypus variegatus
CCCAGCACCCAACCGGGCACTGTCCTCCCTGCTGGGCTGCAGGTTACACCCAGCACACAGAAAAGAAAGCACTGAGGTATAAGCCCCCGGTGAGGCAGTCCCTGGGAGCAAGTGACTCCTGTTTAGTCTTGTTTCTTCGTTATCCCTTTTTCTTCCCACTTCCTCCTTACTCAAGCCTTAAGGATGCCAGGGGTACCCATGGTAAGCCTTGAGAACGAACACTTAATATCTAGAAGGGAGTACTCCTTTCTGCCGGCCTAAAGAATGGGCCCACATAGAAATAAAGGGTCACACCGCAGGCCACGTGGTTTATCCACTACTACCTTCTCAGCCAAGGACAATTCTGAACTCTCTACCTGACTGATTTACTATGGCAGGTGTTCATGATCATCCCAATCTGACAACTACCCTGCAGTGCAAGGATAGGAAGCAACAAGGGGCCATGTCACCCTCCACATGTTCTTGCTCCCCCAAAGGGGAGGATCTCTTGGTGATTAAAACTCAGGACATTCTTATGAAAACAACTATGTGCAAAGTCTCCACTACTACTACTACTACTACTACTACTAATAATAATAATAATAATTATAATGGTGGCAATAATAATTGTGTCTACTATTCAATAAGGCTTACTGTATGCCTAGTACTGGGGCAAGTGCTTTTTGGGCTTTAAGTCATTTAAGCCTCCAAACAACCCTACTTTTAGTGGAGGAAACTGAAACTCAGCCAGGTTAGGTAACTTCTGAAGTCACAGAAAGAGAAAATGGCAGCCTTGGGCTCCAAGCCAAGACTTCTCTGATTCCAGAGCCCATGTTTGTGGCCTCTGCTGGACTCTGCTGCCTATTGAAACCCTGTGCACCATGGCACACAAACCCAATAGTCACTCAGTCCTGCTGCGACAGGTCCATGCACTTGACTGAGGCAAGTGAAAGGCCTCTATCAGGCATCACTTAACATACACCCCAGAAGAATAAGCGGCCAACACCTCCAAAAAGTGTTGGTGCCTAGAGCAAGGTTGGCAGATTTCTCTTACAAAGGGCTAAGCAGTAAATATTTTAGGTTCTGCGGGCCAGTCTGGGTTGCAACTTCTCAACTCTACCCAACTCTGCCATTGTAGAATGGAACCCATCAGAGACAACACATAAATGAATGAGTGTGGCTTAGAACATCTGGGGCTCCCGAGTAAGAGGATCTGGGTATGAGTCTTTCGAATCTCATCTCAACCGCATATTAACTGTGCCACCTTGCTAAGTTTCTTTGCCTCTCAGAAACTTAGCATGGGGATGACCACAGAGCCCACCTTACAGGATTGTTGTCAGGATTAAATGAACACCTGGCACGTCATAAACACCTAATCTTCCCTGAAAAACATCAAGGGGGAGAGCAAGGAACTAAAGCCATGTGTGGACTCAGACAAACAAGTTCAGGGTAGAGCAGTGGTTCTCTGCCAGGGCCAATCTGGCCCCCAGGGGATATCTGGCAATGCCTGGAGGCATTTCTGATTGTTACAGCTAAAGAAGGGGGTTTCTACTAGCATCTAGTGGGTAGAGGCCAGGATACTGCTAAACATCCTGCATGACAGGAAAACTCCCTGCAACAAAGAATTATCTGCTCCAAAATGTCAACAGTGCTGAGTTTGAGACACTCTGAGGTAGAACAACCAAGAATTCTCAAAAACATGTCCTTTGAGGAACTATTGAAGGGACTAAGTATTTATCCTGGAGAAGACTCAGGGAGAACACAATTCATAAAGGACACAGATAGCCATCCCCAAATATTTTGAGGGCTGACTTGTCAAAGTGGAACCAGACAGGCTTTTTCAGCCCCAAGCCACAACTAGGTCATGGCATGGAAGTTACAGGGCTGAGCAGAATGGAAGCATAGCTGACTTCTTAGAGAGCATCTACCAGGGGTGTGGGGATCCCTGTGCCTGCCCTTCTGTACAAGTGACATTCACAACCCCAGCAAGAGGAGACGTCTGGCTGGAGCTGAGCCAGAAGGCTTCCCTAAGAATTTGAAATTGGCTTTCCTTTTTCTCAGACCCATCCTTCCACATGCCTGTACCATAAGCCCACCATTTGGACTGAGCAACACAGAGAGCCAGTTTACAGAGAAGGGGACTTTCTGCTGCCTCACCCCACCCCCAGTGCTCTAAGCCCTCATTCCTGTTTTGTTTTCTTTTGTTTCTGAGGCTCAGCCACATCCCTGGCCTACTCCACGAGACAACCTCTCCCTTTGATTAAGCAGGCTCTTAGGCTTGCTGTTACTTACAACCAAGAATCAAAGAGACCCACTCCATCATTTAGGACACTCACATTCAGCCAATCCAATAATATTCAAAGGTTAGTGATTTATGAGACTCAGGAGCAGAACTCTCCGGGGTTACCCTGCCCTAACCCCCAAAGACCTGCAGGCAAAAGCATCTCTAATTGTTGTCCCTTATGGGCAGGGTGAGCCAACTCCCCTCTCACCACTCTCTCTAGCTTCTGATAGCTCATGCTCTAAGAAGAGGAAGGGCCAGAAGCTCATGGCCCTGATCATGACTAGATAACTGTTACCTTTGAAAAAGCCTGTTTCTCAGAGAAGAACTGTAGTCCCACCCCAATCCTGACACTACAGTGCAGACACTCTTGGTACCTGAGACCGCTTCCATTTGCCCATGTCTGGCACCGTGTGGATCTCTTTTTTTGGAATGATGAAGTTCTGAGCGGCTGGAGGGGTCTCCTCTGAAGACTCTTGACAAAGAAAATGAAAAAACAGACAGGTAAATAGGATCCCCCCATAATATATACATACTAATTTTTTAAGCAAGACTCCAACACACAAGCCCTAGCATAAAACAGACACCTACTCCCAGGACAGAGTAATTAGTTGTTAAGCCAAACCAAGTGGCCTCCTTCCTTTCCTTTCCTTATTCTTCAAGAAGCAGGGCAATGCTGGCAACTCCCTCAGCAACTGATATGTCCTGTGGTTCAGCCATGCCCTCACCTCCTACTCCCCAACTGGGCAGAATGAAAAATAAAACCAAGTTGACTTTTTAGATACAAACACGCAGTTCAAAAGAGAAAAAAATACAAATGGCCAATAAACATTTGAAAAAAATGACCGGCCTCCCAAATAAGAATAGAAATGTAAATTAAATGATATCTCTTTTTCTGTATTAGGCTGGCAGATTAGAAACATCCTGCACTGATTTGGGGTACAGGAAAACAGGAACTCTCCTTCACTGTTGGTGGGAGAGTTAGCTGGCTGGACCTGCTGAGGGGGCAATTCAGTATTATCTTTCAAAGTAAAAAATGCATATTCCCAACAGCTCCACTCATAGGAATCTACCCTACAGTTATATTCACAGAAATACATAAAGATGTTCACAACGGTGCTTAGTGCAGGAAAAAAATTTTTAAAACAATCCAAATATCAATCGATAAGGCAATGGGTAGATAATCATATGTCCATATAAAGGAACTCTCTGTAGCTTTTAAAACAAAAAAAAATTTGTATTACTGATATGGAAAAACAGTCTAAATGGTAGCAAACGAGGAAAGCAATTTGCACTAAAGTATGTACAGCAAAATCTCATTTTTGTAAAAATGACTATATTGATATAAATAACACATATACATGTTAGTATATGCAATGGGAAATCTAAAGGATTAAATACCAAAGTTGATGGTCATCTCTAGGAGGTGAGATTTATAGGAGACTTTGATTTCCTAAGTTATATACGACTTCTAAAAACATGCATACAGTACTTTGTAATAAGAAAAAACAAACTTTTTTAAAAGGAGTTATTTTCAGAAGTTGAGGGAATGGAAAACACAGGGCAGTTCAATGTGCTGACCTAGAGGCAAACTACACCAAAGCAGACTGCTTACTATGAGTGTCTTCAAAAAATCTTCCCCACACTGCAGAACTCCCTTCACTTGGTGACACTGGGAAATAAAAACCCACCACTCTTGTCCATAATTCCAAAATCCAAAAAGATCTGAAAAACCCAAAGTTTTCTCATAAGTTAGGCAGCAAGATCTGAACCTGAACTGATAATGAAGATATTTATAGGCTTTGTGTAGCCCACTTAGTGAGGGAATTTATATGCTCTGCTGCAGAAATATATTTGCATTTGATTATGAGGCACTACTTTCCAAACTCTGAAAAACTGAATTCCAAAACATATCTGGCCCCAAGGGTTTTGGCTAGGGGGTTGTGGACCTCAATCAGGGATTCCTTAGAGTACTCAGCATTTTCCTCTAAAAATGTAAGCTCTTGAGGAAGAATAAAGGACTGTCAGTCATTCATAAAGTAGTAAATATTTGTCCCACTGCCTTACTCCTAAAAGTTGGCCAATATCAGTTGCATGAAGATAAGGGGATATGGACCTTAGAAGGTTCTAAAACGTGCCATTTGGGGAAACAGAGTATGTCCTGAGAGGCAATGAGGAAAAGAAAAGCACCAGGAGACCTAGAGATCTAAGGAAAAAGAGAAGGAAAAATAAGCACAGCAAACCTCCGCCTAGTTCAAAATTCACAGCAGGCCCAAGAAAGAGACGAGACACTGTCTTCCTCTTCCCACTTGTCATGCAAGCCCTGTTCCCGAACCCAGAATTGAGGACCCTGCTATTAGCAAATCGCTGCTTTAAGTAAGATGCTAAATAAAAAGCTTTGTAGGTCAGGCTGGTAACCTAACCACTTTGTTTTTATGGGAAAATGTATTCCACATCTCAAATAAACAACTTGTAAATTATCTAAGGAAACAGTTCTTTTCTAAGTTTGAAAGGACTGTTCCCTGCAAGGGGACACCTTTCTTGAAATTATTCCACAGGGGAAAAAACCTCCAAGCCAGATCAGGACCTGTTCCCTGGAGAAAGCCATCTTGTAGGAATCACTGCTACAAAATAGATGACACACACACACACACACACACACACACACACACACACACACACAGTCACCAGAGCACACAATTCCAAGTCAAAGAAACAAGTCTTCAAACACAGGACAGTGATAAATGAGATCAGACCCACAGTCTCTCCACCCCAGATTCTGTTTCTGAGAAAGGCGCCAAGGGACAATTAGGACCCCTATAACCTCACAGTATAAGATGGTAACATCCAGAGTTTAGAGATATTCCTTAAAAGTCCCAAAGAGTATAAAGTATTATCATCTACCATTTGGGAACTTGTCTACCTGATCACCCTGTACCACTACTGAAAATTATAAGAGCAGCCAACATTTATTGACTATCTACCGTATGCCTGGGCTTTGCCCATGTCATCTTATTGGACACACAACCACTCTATGAAGAAAGTAGCATCACCCTAATTCAAGAGATAAGAAAACTGAAGCTCACAGAAGCCATAACTTGTCAGGCAGAACCAGTCTGTGTGACTCCGAAGTCCTCTCCACCACTACACTAAATTAAGCAGAATGCTTTTTCTACTTGTTCCAAAACAACCTGTTTTCCAACTTCAAAGAAGGACCATCTCCAGAGACCTGGACTTTCCTTGCCATAGATAATCTCCCCGAGCTTTCATTTCTTTTAGTGCACAAATTCTCTCCCCACCCTACCCTCCATCCCTCTTTAGAGACTCATTAATCTGATAATTTTGGTTGCCTTCTATCTCCTGATATCACTACCAGAAATTCTAAGAGTAGATGCACAGAAGCTTTACATAAAAGGAAAAAATTCCGGTTCTGAATACCCTAACAGACCATACCCAGCTCTTTGTTCTTCTTTTGGGGGGAAGGGGGAATACCTTTTCTTCTAATCTTCAAAATTTCTCCCTCCTGAGACCCTCCCAGGGATCAGAAAATGTGAGACAGGGTAGAAGGCATATCAGAATCCTTTCAAAGCATTGGCTGTTGGATTCATTGGCTGTGGGATTTACTGCAGGGTTTCTGTTTGAAAAAGTTGGGGTAATGGAGATTGGAGATGGTAGCCCAGTATTGTGAATGTAATTAATACTACTGAATTGTACACTTGAAAGTGGTTAAAATGCGAAATTTTGAGTTGTATATTTGTGACTACAATAAAAAGTAAACAAAACAAAACAAAAAAGCATTAGCTGTGTTTGGCCTAACCTATTTCCCCTTTCATCAGAAGCTTAAAAGTTATCTGCAGTCAGTCTTTAGCCTTCCCCTTCTCCAGCACCTCGTCCGGTTATTTGAGATGAACTAAAAAGAGGCCACAGTGTAAATAAAAGTTACAGACGATGATGACAGAGAGAGGCTCCATCTCCTTGCACAATCAGTCTTTTAAAATTAGTGGTTTAGACACCAAGGGCAGTTTCTCTCAATAAATTCTCAGCCACTGAAACTCCAGAGCCTGCCCTCCAAGAGGGCGCAGAAGAGGCTGGTAAGCGCGGCGAGGCACGCCCACCAAGCCCCCCCCACCTCAGGATCTACGGGCTAATAAAGAAGGCAGACCCCATCCCTGGCAGGTTTCCCACCAAGTCAAGGGGTCAGCATGCACAGCCCAGATGTGGAAAAGGCCTCCCCTTTTGGCCACGGCGCTGCCCACCGAGTCCTCTGGCAGCCCGGGCTTCCCAAGTCTTGTGTTGCGCCCCCAAACATCACCCGACTCCTCCCTAGGAAGCCCCGGGTTCTTGCCCTCACTCTCCCAAGGCCATCCCACCACCTCTCCCTCAGGGTCTCTCAACTCCGGTTTCCTCCCTCCTCGGGGCCCACCAACTTTTGCCCATCGAGCTCTCGCATCTCCTCACTCTCCTCATCCTGAGACCACCACCCCCACGCCACACCCCTTCCCCGCCCCCGCCCCTGACACCGCCCCCGCGCCCCCAGCCCACCTGAGCCCGGCCCAGTCCTACCTGGCGGCGGCTGCCGCTCACCCTCAGCCATCTTCCGCCAAGAGCTAGTCCGGATGTCTGCGGTCTCCTCTCACCTTTCACCCCTGCACCCACCCTTCCTTTCTCCGACTCCACCCCGGGCTCAGAGCTTTCTGAAGAGAAATGGGCACCCGCCAGCTATAACTAAAAACCGAGAATCAGAGTCACCCACGCGGAGACGGCCGCCATGCTGGTGCGGGGCACTCAGGGAGCATGCCCACCAACGGCCGACTCGAGGTTACCGCGCTTATTTGGGAGGAGCGGCAGCCATGCTAGTGCGGGGCACTGCAGGGCATGCGCAGCAACGGCTGACTCACCAACCTACCGGCTAACCTACCGCCGGGTAACGAGAGGGGCAGGGGCGGGGTACGATGGCAGTCATACTTTTGCGGGGCTCTCAAGTGCGGCAGACATGTTTTTGTGGGGCTTTCCCCATCTGTCAACTTTGTGCGTGGCACTGACCCTATCCGTGGAACGTTAGAGGACATTTCCGTCAGCGTGGTTAGTGTTTTCCTGCCACTATGAGAGGAAGCTCAAGGGCACCAAACGGATTAGGAGAAGTGCACACCGTTGTCTCCAACGGCTTAGTCTGGAAAAGTGCAGACACCATTTGGAGTTGGGGGTAGAGCCCAACGCTTCGCGGAGACTACCAACCGCTAACTGCCTCCCCGCTTCCCCGCCCCTGGGGCTGGGCCTAGTCCCGCGCGCTGGCCCCGCCCCCAGGCTCGCGGCTAGCCGCCGGGGGTCCGCAGCCGGCCCGAGGCCCCGCCCCGTGAGTCTCCCCTCCCGCGGGCTGCCAGCCTGCCCGCCCGCCCGACCCGGTGGGTGGGCGCGGGGCCGCCTGTCGTGGCTGGCGGCGGTGACTTGGCGACCTTGGCCCAGCGGCCCTAGCCGGGCCCTTGCGGGCGCGGACTTTGCCCAGCGCAGGGGCGGAGCGGACTGTTTGTCCGTCGACAGGCAGCAACGATGTTGGCCTTCGCTGCCAGGACCATGGTGAGTGCGGCCGGGAGCCCGGCCCTGCGGGTCCTGGAGGGGGCAGGCGGGCCGGGCGGGCTACGCAGCTGCGCCCGAGTTGGGAAACGTGCCGCCGAGGCACCGCAGCCAGATGGCGCGGAGCGGCCACTATCCCGTCAGGCTTTCCTCTCGTGTGGTGGGGTCGGCATGTGGGCTTCCCCAGTTTGGCAGAGGAGGAGACTGAGGCACAAGGTCAGGGGTGGGATCGAACCCCCATCCTGCGACTCTAAATTCCAACGACCCGGAAAAGAGAATGAGACCCTGGCTTGCGTCAGCAGCCCCCACCCTTAGACCTGAAGCCAAGAGGGGAGAGTGGAGAGGTGTCAAGCCGGATCACTGGCAGTTATTCTCAGGCTCACGACTCCCATCCTCATACTTAGGCTGACCCTCTCTGCCCGGGCCAGAGCCACTTCTCCAACCCCATTCCAGTTGGCCAGCCTTCTTGGGGGTTATCAAATGGTCCCCGGGGAAATGTGTGGCCAGAGAAATTCATGGGGAGGCATCAAGCTATGCTGCTCAGAAAGCCCTCAGAACTGGCAGGAGGTGGCAGGTGGCATTCTCCCCCATTCTCTCCCACCTGTCCATAGCTGATCCCCAGGTGTCCCCAGAGGGCAACCTGGAACAAGTGGTGCTGCTTACCTGATTTGGGTTCCTTTCAGCTCTGGTCCAGGCATATCTCTGCTTGATTCTCCCCCTGCCTGTGCCAAGAAGGAGGTTTAAACAGACACCACCGGCCACTGAGAGCTGAGGGTACCCTCTGCCGGCTGAGAGGCTTGGATTTAGGGGTTCTTTGGGGCTTTCTAGAACCTTGAAGCTCCTTCTCACCATTGCCGTTGCCACCTGTACTGTACCCTTATTGCACAGACAGCTTCTTGGTAATCCTTCAGGACCACCCAGCTGGCTGATCACTTTTCTGCTGGAGAAACTGAAGCAAGGAAGGCTTTGGCCAGAAGTTCCTGGGTCTGTTTACTCAAATCTAGCCCAATTCCAAAAGCAGCATCCTTTTGGTTTATATTTAATGTCAACAGTCCTCTACTCTTGGCCCACAGCTGCATGAGCTGCAGCTGAAGAAAAGTCAGGCTTTAGTAGAGGGGTGGCCCAGAAGGATCCTAAGAGTCCTGGAGGGAAACGGGGATTGGGCATGGCTCTTAGCAGCCTCTTTTCCTCCCCTGACCACCCAGGAATGCTCCCTTGCATCAACCCCAATTTCAGGGCTAATTGTATGGTTGCGGTGTAACCTCAGCAGCCACGTAGTTTCTGCCCTGTAGCCAAGTTTTCCCTCATCAAACAGACCTACACAGATTCCAACAGGTGGATTTTTTAATGCTGTTTGGCCTGCCTCCCTGGTGCTGAGCCCATCCAGATAAGAAACAAGAAAAATTTTCAGGTTTCCTCCCACTTTAGCTGCTCCCCATTCTTCCAGTTCTGGAAGCTTCTGGAGGTTCAGCAGTTTCCCCTGCCACTACCACAACCCTGATGCCACCACCACCACCATAGCTACCTCCGCCGCCACCTCTGCCTCACCACCACCACCCTGAATCTTGGCTCTTGTCTTCTCTTTCCAGCCCGGGCAGGTGGCTGCCTCTCGCTAGGTTCTGCATGCCCACTCGATAGCACAGTTAGGCTTAGAGATCCAGCCCAAGGCAGACAGGGCTCAGAACCTCAGTCCTGCCATGGAGGACGGGTGGCAGGGAGAGAAGGTATGGAACTTAGCCTCTGCTGCTTGTCTGCACACTACTGCCAGCAGCCTCTGAACCTCTTGTCTCTCTTTCAGCCCACCTCCAGAATCTCCTGGACTCTCTCTCTGCCATTTCTCGCCCTTCTGTGCCAGGCTGCCCAGCTTTTTCTTGCCCTGACGTTGCCCCGATACTTCCCCACCCCCTGCCCCCTGGCAGGAAGAGGCCTGAGGTGCTCTGGCTCTTTCTGACTTTCTCTTCTTCCCTCCTATTTCATAACCTGGGAAGGGTGGGAGAAAAGGAGGCTGGGGCCTCTGGGAGGGAGCAATCACCTCACTGCTGGCTGGCTCATCTTCCCAGGATGAGAAAGGTGGGGTCCTGTGCATCAAGGCAGATGGGAGGTTTCCCTTGCCACTGGTGTCCCTGCCTTGGTTCCCCTGAGCTCTGCCAAGGTCAGTGGTCACACCCCACATCCCCCACCCCCACCTTCATCTCCAGGCCCCTGAGGCAGGGACACCCACAGCCCAAGGTCTGGGAGGCCAGGGTGGCTCAGCACCGCCCAAGAGGCCGTCTCTGACCCAGAGATGGGCACATAAATGCCCAGGACTGCGGCTTTGGGATTGCTGGGCCTCCTTCCCAGAGCCAGCAGAAGAATGAGTAGGTTATTCTGCTGCCTGCAGGTTAAGCCCCTGGGCTTCCTTAAGCCTACCTCCTTGACGAAGGTTTCCGGCCGCTTCAAGGCTCACCAGGATGCACTGCCCCGGCTGCCCGTACCCCCGCTCCAGCAGACCCTGGACCATTATCTCAAGGCACTGCAGCCCATCGTGAGCGAGGAGGAGTGGGCCCAAACCAGGCAGCTGGTAGAAGAGTTCCAGACTGTGGGGGGCGTTGGAGAACGCCTCCAGAAGGGGCTGGAGCGCAGGGCCAGGAAGATGGAGAACTGGGTGAGTGAGAAAGCCAGGGAGCGCTCCATCCCACCCCTTGGCTGTGAGGCCAAGGGCCATCTCAGAGGCTCTGGATCCTTCTGAGTCCCTCGCTGAGGCCTGTTGGCCACACAGAGAAATTTTAAATACCAGGCTGCTTTGGTGTGTTCATCCATGGAGTTCCTTGAACACTTACTCTGTGCTTGGGCCCTGGGCAGGATGCTGGGTGAACAGGAGGAACACAGTCGCTGGCCACTTCTTTGCACTTACATTCAAATGTGGGAGAGAGAGAGGTGACAAACAGACAGCACACAATAAACAGATGAGCTCATTGCAGTCAGCTCAGTTCTGTAGAAATAGAAAAGGGTAATGGGAAAGAAAGTGAGGGAGAGGAATGGCAGCTTCTTTATCTTGAGTGGACAGGCTGGGCAGGGAGGAGGCAGCACTGGATCTGAGACCTGAGAGTCTGAGACAGACAGAGGGAATGGCACAGGCAAGGGGGAGGCAGCCTGGAATGTTCAGGGATCAGAGAGAGGGTTGGTGGGGCTAGAGTGGAGTGTCAGGGCTGGAGTGGAGTGCAGGGTCTGGAGAGGCCAAGGTATAAGGAGTGAGGGTTTGCGCCACAGTGGGATAAGGAGCCGCTGGAAGGCTTGAAGCAGGGGATTTGTGTTGTTAAATGATCTCTCTGTACTGCCGCTCGATCGGGTTACGCATGTGTGTTCCACTGTGAAAATGTATCTACACTTAGGCTGCATGTGTGTCTCTGTATGCATCTTATACTGCAACATAAAGTTCAAAAGGGATCACCTGGCTGCTGGGAGTGACGCAAGAGTGGGAGCCAAAGGCTCCATCCTCCTGAGGAAGAGGCCAGCAGTGTGGACCTGGGGCACTGGCAGGGCAAGGGTAGAGACTCATTAGATCCAGGATGGGTTCTGGAGGCAGCGCCAGCAGCACTTCCTATTGGGGTGGGAAGTCCTGACCTAAAGCAGCTGTGTGGGGATGGGTAGAGGAGGATTTGCTGAGGGAGAAGAACTGTGGGAGAATAACCAGAGTTGTGATTTGGCCCTGTGAAGTGGGAGGTGAGATGCCTGTGGGACCCCCAAGTGAAGATATAGGGTGGGCAGGTAGATATCTGACCCCAGAGCTCAGTGGAGGGGTGGGAGCTGCACATAGAAGGGGGGATGTCATTGGCACATGGGCATTTATTGAGGCAAGGCAGGTTAGGCTTTGGCCCTGAAATCAGGATCCTGGCCCTGAAAGGTTCCTAGAGAGACTGGGGCCTGGCGGTTTTCCAACTTTGTTTAGCCTGGAATGCCTTCTTCAAACAGAAGCTTCTGGCTAAAGGGACAGGAGTACCCTCTCTCCTTCCACAGGGTCCCTTAAGGGGCTTTGCCAATGCCCAGCAGAGTGATTCTCTTTAGGGGAATGTTTGCTTCTCCACATTGCTGCCACCTGTAGGATCTCCCCTTCTCTACTCAGCTCCGGGCTGGAAGCTCTGCAGTCCCTTAGTGGAGTGGGGGCCCCTGGCCAAAGGGCAGCCTGGCTTTGTCTTCAAGGGGAGGGAGTTCTTGCCTGGCCCACCCAGCTCCCAGCTGACCCCCAGGGTGTCACAGCATCCCTGAGCTGGAATAAACCCAAGAGGGCTCTAGTGCAAATTCACCCCTTTTTTGATCTACAGATGAGGAAACTGAGGCTCAGAGAGGTAAACCAAAAGCCCAGAGCCACACAGCAGCTCTGAAGGACTCCCTGAGCTACACAGGAAGGTTTGGCTGACTCAGGGACCCAGGCCTCAGGCCATGAGTCAGCAGACAGCATTTCTCAGATGGGTATGCCATAGGACCTGAGGCCAGCCGCCCACCTTCATCCCTCGCCCAGAGGGAATCTGTGTGGTTAAGAGGCACATCCCACAACCCTGCTGTTTGAGATGGGGTGAAAAAGCAAGGTGGGGTCCCGGGTCTCCAGGGAAGAGGGACCTGCCAGAGAGCCATGTATTGGGTTTCTGCTTAGGGGTGGCGTGTGGGGTACGGGGTGTTGTAGTCGGCAGGTAAGGCTCAGTAGCAGCAGCAGTTACCTGGGAGTAGAGGTTACGTATCATCCAAGACAGGAGTCTTTAACAATATGCCATGGGCCAGCCCCCAGAGAGACCCTGCTCACCCCGATGAGTGTAGCCCACCCCAGGACAGAGGACAGACCACCAGGGTAGCGAGTACCACAAGCTTCCCCATCAGGAGTGCCCTTCCATTGAGATCACCCTCTAGATCAAAGCGGGGTCCACTCCCCACTCGACACCAAGAAAACTGAGACCCCAAGATGAACCAGGGTCCTGCCCCATTCCATCTGGGAATGGTCAAAACCTCACTTATTTGAGCTTCTTTTCATGTATGTTTCCTTTTTTTTCCTTGTTATCCATCTAGGCACACATTTTGATTTATACAAGTATTATAATCATTAACAGAAAACTTATAAAGAAAACCCCATCCACATTCCTGTCCCGTCTTCCCCCGTTCTAATCTTTCTTCTCTTACATCGTTTTATTGGCAGTGTTGCCGGATTTCTCTTGCTAATGCTGCTTGGCCCGGGCTGAGGGGAAGGTGACAGAGGCATTGCTGGTGGGTTTAAGGTGGGAGGTGTGTTCAGGATCAGAGCATTCACCACAAGAATGTCCAAGGCACCTACAGTATGTGGTCGCAGAAGCAGCCAATGGTGCTGGGACCCAGCCAGGTCCTCTGGCCCTGGGTGGGGGGAGGACACCAGGTCCCCGCCTCCCTATCCTGACAGGCTCAGGTCCTTCCCCCAGCTCTCTGAGTGGTGGCTGAAGACGGCTTACCTCCAGTACCGTCAGCCTGTGGTCATCTACTCCAGCCCTGGCCTGGTGCTGCCCAAGCAGGACTTTGTGGATCTACAGGGTCAGCTCCGGTGAGTGGCTGGTGCTGAGGACAGGGTGGTGGTAAGGAGGGGCAGCCAGGACACAGGACTCCAGGCATTTCCAGGGCCCTGGGGTCCACCTCCCCCTGGAGAAGGGAGGGGTCCCAGGCCTGGTCATTATCTTTCATCCCTACAAACAGCCTTGTGAGGTAGGGAACATCATCCTTATTTTATAGATGGGAAAACTGAGGCTCAGAGCAAAGAAGGGACTTGCCCAAGATTACAGCTCAGGACTGGCTGTGCTGAGACAGGATGTGAGATCTCACAAGCTCCAAAGCCTCCTAGCTGTTAACCACCAACTCCCTCCTCCTTCCTAAGCCTGCCCCAGTCTTGGCACTTCACCCTCCTTCCTTCTCTCCTGGTGACCTTTGTACACAGTCCCCTTTCCACACTAGCCATCATCTGCCCTGGCCTCTGTTCCAGTCTTACCAGAGATAAAAATACCAGCCACAGGGATCTCCTGCCCAAGGATCAGCCACTCACAGCTGCCACCTGCTTCTCTTAAAGGGATTAGGGCACCCTGGAGAAGGGCTAGTAAGTTCAGGCCCAGGAACTCTCACCAGTGGTCCCTGTGTTGGGGCCCAGGGGTATCCCCAGGCAGCAGGGTATGGTTGGGATGACCCACAAAGCCCTTCCTCTTAAACCCAGATAGTCCAGGGCGGAAGGCCAGGTTGAGGAAGGGGGCCTGGGGAACATGGAGGCCCAGAGAGGCCCAGAGAGGGCAACAGATCTAGCAGAGGGTACACCTGCCCTCCCATTCACACACACCCGCACCAGCCCAGGTCCCTCCATAAGTGATACTCCAAGCAGGGAGAGTGTCCCCCCTGTGCTGCCTGCCCACTAGATTGCAGTCTGACATTCAGGGCCCCAGGCCCTTTGTGGTTGGCATCACATGGCACTGCTAGCACCTGGGTTGTGCCAGACTCTTGGCTAACACCATCCCACTGAGCCTCCTAGGAGCCCTCCCTCCAGAGATGACATTCAGAAGGGCAAACCAGGAACGCAGGTCCTTCGCATGAGCTCTCCAGGCTTCCTGCAAGCAGTGAGCAAGGAGTCAAGCAGTTGGCCCTGCAGCACTGTTACTGCTCTCATGTAACTCCACTAGGCCTCTCCCCTCACCCAGCAGGTGTCTCTGACCTAGGGGTCTCCCTCCCAGCTTCACACGACTTCTAATCTCTCCTCTAATTGGTCCCCCCAGGTTTGCTGCCAAACTCATCGAGGGTGTGTTGGATTTCAAGGCCATGATTGATAAGTAAGCAGCCCCAGCACCATCTTGCCCTGCCCACTTCTAGGGTTGATGGGGCCATTGTGGGTATGCTTGGCCTCCCATCCCTGTCTTAGCCGCCTAAGTACCACAGCGGCTCAGCCTAGCCCAGTCTGGCCTGCTGCTGCCCTTTGAACCAAGTCCCTGGTTCCAGCTTGGCAGCCCGGGCACTGGGCAGACCCAGAACTCGGTTGGTTTCACTTCCTGTTTGCCCAGCCAGCCTCTATTGGGGCTGGGGAGACAGAGCACCAGGGATTGGATCCTCTGCTTCTGCTGCTTTGACTTCCTCCTGGTGACTCTGTCCAAGAGTCCCCTGGAATGGTGGCATCCCAGCCAAAGAGGGACCCAGAGGTTGACTCACTGCCTCATCTCCCCAGTAGTAACAAACAGAAGCCCAGAGAGGGGAAGAGAGTTTCCAGGGTGACTCAGCAAGCAGGGCCCTCCAGGGTAAAATATAACACAGGCCTCCTGACCCCCAGCCAAGCCCTGTTGGGTCCTCCTGCTCACCCTCAGGACACAAGGGGGCCAGATTGTGGGAGCCCCACTTGGCCTGGTCCAGCCCCAACAGCACCCAGTGGGTGCCCTCCTCTTTTACCTGACTCAGCTCAGTGGCCTCCTCACTGAACCTTCTGCCCCCACAGTGAGACGCTGCCCGTGGAGTACCTGGGGGGAAAGCCACTGTGCATGAACCAGTACTATCAGATCCTGTCCTCCTGCCGTGTACCAGGCCCTAAGCAGGACTCAGTTCTCAACTTCAGCAAGACCAAGAAGCTGCCCACGCACATTACCGTGGTGCACAACTACCAAGTGGGTTGACTTGCTGCCCACCACGCAGACCCCCTTCCTTACTCCCTCCACACACAGTCCATGTGTCCCCGGGAACAGGTGCACTCTAGGCCCCTACTAGATACCCAGGTAGCCACAGGCCTGAGGGAGCCAGGAGAAGGCTGTTAGCCTGTCCAGCCTGGGAGGGCAATCCCAGGACCTCCTCCCCTCGCTCTTACCCTTGGCCTGACTCACCGTCCTCTCAACTTGGTCGGGGGTGGCACTGGCTGTGACATCAGGGCTGCCGAGGCCAGGAGGAGGCTGGTGTGAGGAGGGAGCCACTGCCTGCCTGAGATTCCCCCACCCAACCCTCCTCTCTCTGTCCATCTGTGCTCTGGACAGTTCTTTGAGCTGGATGTGTATCACAGCGATGGGACACCCTTCACCTCAGATCAGATCTTCATACAGCTGGAGAAGATTTGGAATTCATCACTGCAGACCAACAAGGAACCCGTGGGCATCCTTACCTCCAACCACCGCAACTCCTGGGCCAAGGCATACAACACGCTCATCAAAGGTGCCTCCTGGGCCTGGGCCTGGGCCTGGGTGCGGTCGGGGGGTGCCCAGGCTGAGACTCACACATCCAAGGCTCTTCGCAAACCCAGTAGGCCCAAGACCAGGCTGCTTGCAGCCACGTTTCTCACTGAACCCCCTCCACTCCATCCCCACTGTTGTCCCCACTCTACAGAGGAGCAAACCCAAGCTCAGTTTGGCTAAGCTCATTTCCCTGTACTCCGAAGCAGAAGTTGGGGTGAGAATCTAAGTCCTGTGGTTGAGGATCCACACTCACTCTGCCCCCAGCACCTCCCAAACCTCCACGTCCTGTATTGATCAGGGCATTGTTCCTGGTGTCTGACCACCATGTTAGATTCCTGGCTGCCATGCTGGCTCCCCGGGTGGTCCTGGGCTTCTGCATCCTCATGTCTAAAGTGGGTTCAGGCGTGGGTCTCTCCCTCCCGATGTGTGAGGAATGCAGGACCCGGATGAGTGTGACCAGCACGTGGTAAGTTCTGGAGGCACTGGCACTGTCACTAGCCAAGGCCTCCGCAGCAGAGGGCTTCCCACCCCAGAGGGACACAGACAGGCCAGAAGAGCCCTGGGTGGAGGTGCCGTGGAGGGGCCAGCCCATCTCCCCCAGGCCCTGACACTCAGCCCCTGGCACCCGTGTGTAGACAAGGTCAACCGGGAGTCGGTGCGCTCCATCCAGAAGAGCATCTTCACTGTGTGCCTGGATGCGCCTGTGCCACGTGTCTCTGAAGACGTGTACCGCAGCCACGTGGCTGGCCAGATGCTGCACGGCGGGGGCAGCAAGCTCAACAGTGGCAACCGCTGGTTCGACAAGACACTGCAGGTGGGCCACGGCCTGGGACTGGGCAGGGGCGGTGACTCCCACCCCAGGCACACAGGCAAACTTGGTCCACTGTGGCACTCAGGAATTCCTGCCTTTCCTCTGGGCCCCGCCTCCCCGGGCCCCCAGCTTATAAAACAAGCAGGTGGGAAGCCAGCAGGCTGGACGCCACTGTAATTGCTGGGCAGTCAGCCTGTTATTACAGGGCCCAGTACGCCGGCCTAGCAGCTGCTGTTAACCCACAACTCACCCCTTTAGCACATCCATAGAGAGCAGCTCTCAGGCAGAGACATGCAATATTGGGCCTGGTGCTCCCTGTCTGCCATGTAAGGTGGGGTGGGAGCAGAACTCCCCAGCAGGGTTGTTGCAAGGACTCAGCAAGGCATCCTGAGCACGGGATGTGCTCAGTATGGGCCTGGTGGGCATCCCAAGGCACTCAGTGGACATGAGCTATTGTTCATAACAGTA
The DNA here is from genome assembly GCA_004027775.1 of Bradypus variegatus. Taxonomy (NCBI): domain Eukaryota; kingdom Metazoa; phylum Chordata; class Mammalia; order Pilosa; family Bradypodidae; genus Bradypus; species Bradypus variegatus. The sequence goes on from PVKY010001166.1 coordinate 17,285, forward strand.
ACAGATCAACATACCCCTTGGCCACAGCTTCAGAGACAGCCTCTCCCACAGGACACTGTGAGACAGTGGCCATGTCAGGAGCCACCCTCCAGGGACCCGGGGCTGATAGGGGTCCCCCATTTCCCTCCATAGTTCATCGTGGCGGAAGACGGCTCCTGTGGGCTCATATACGAGCATGCAGCAGCAGAGGGACCCCCCATCGTCGCTCTCCTGGACCATGTCATTGAGTTCACGTGAGTGTGGCTATCTCCCACCCAGTCTCTTCCCTCTCCAGGTCTCAGTTTGGCCACCTAAGGCAATTTTCAGAAGAGCAAACCCAAAAGTCTCCCTAGACTGGCCCCTCCAGCCTTGGGGAATCCATCCTCCCCAACCAGATCCCAGGGAGGGACCCAGGCTCCAGAGGCCTCCAGCATGAGCCTGAGGCCCCCCGTCCCATGCAGCAAGAATCCTGAGCTCGTGAGGTCTCCCATGGTGCCCCTGCCCATGCCCAAGAAGCTGCGGTTCAACATCACCCCGGAGATCAAGAGTGACATTGAGAAGGCCAAGCAGAACCTCAGCATGTGAGTGCCCATCCCACCACCCCACAGTGGGCTCCTGTTCCAGGTCTATCATTGTACCAGGCTCTGCTTCTGAGAATGTGGTTGCAGTTCCCCTCTGGGGTGAGCAGGGGCCTCCAGTGCCTGTCCCTCCCACATCCACCCACCTTGTCTCCTTGCAGCATGATCCAGGACCTGGACCTCATGGTAATGGTGTTCCACCACTTTGGAAAGGACTTCCCCAAATCTGAGAAGATGAGCCCGGATGCCTTCATCCAGATGGCCCTACAGCTGGCCTACTACAGGTATGCTCTGACCCACCCACCCACGGAGGAAGGATGAGAAGTACGGGGGGAGCAGGGGAGCAGCCTGAGAGAGGACGTGCTCAGCTCCATCTCCCACTCAGGATCTATGGGCAAGCGTGTGCCACATATGAAAGCGCCTCCCTCCGCATGTTTCACCTGGGCCGCACAGACACCATCCGCTCAGCCTCTATGGACTCACTCAACTTCGTCAAGGCCATGGATGACTCCAAAGTGACGGTGAGAGATCCAGGGTGAGGATGAGTCAGCTGGGCTTGAGCCATCTCCCTTCCTGTTCATTTTGTTAATGCACATTGATTGAACACCTACAGTATTCCAGCCCTGTGCTGGGGCATTGAAAATCCAACGAAAGATGGATCCATGAATTTAGCACTGAGCTTCCCAGCAGCCAAAGAGAAAAGGGAACCATTCATCCGTTCATTCACTTACTCATTAGCAGTCAGGCCCTGACTGAGGACCAGAGAGATGACAATTCCATTTCCTGCTCTCAAAATGCTCAGAATCTAATCTAGTGCTTGAACTGGTGGGGAAGGGACTGCTGAGGTGGGTGGTAGGAACAAGCTGGGTGGTAGGAATGGGAAGGACAGCACCTCAGCTCCCTCCAATCCTCCTCCCTCTAGGGGCTCCAGAAGGTGGAGCTGCTGCGGAAGGCTGTGCAGGCACACAGAGCCTACACCGACCTGGTGAGTGGACCCCACCTCTCACCATTTGCTTGTCTCTTGGCATCTCCCACCTGTCTGGCCACCTATCTGTCCATCCCTGCAACAAATATCTGCTAACCCTTAGCTAGAAACACCCCTCCTCTGATCCTGGGGTACTTGGAGCTGGGCTGAATATCCCCCATTTTAAAGCTGGAGAAACTTAGGCTGGGCTCTGATCCCAGCTATGTCTGTGAGTGGCTACTGTGTGCCTGGCTCTGGCCAGTCTTATCACATGGCAGATGTCCATTTTGATTTCACTGCCACCCTGTGAGGAAGCTCAGTGACTATCTCCATTTTACGGATGAAGACACCGAGGCGCTAAGATGTAAGTGATCTGCCCACAGTCCCATGGCCAGGATGTGGCCAGGCCACCTGGCTCCAGGGCCCATGCTCTTCAGTCCTGCACTGTCCTGCCTCCCTGGGCAGGTCTCTGCCCCTACCTGGGTCTCCATTCCCCCATCTGTCCAGTGAGGGCTCCCCACCCAGGACTCACAGGTCTTGCAGGTTTCAAGAGGCCAGTGGGTGGAAGAGGCAGTGCCCAAGCTTCTGAGGGCAGGGACACTCAGTGGGCCCACAGCCCCTGTTCCTGACAGCTGTCCCTTCCCCCAGGCCATCCGTGGGGAGGCCTTTGACCGGCACCTGCTGGGCCTAAAGCTGCAGGCCATCGAGGACCTAGTGAGCATGCCTGACATCTTCATGGACACCTCCTATGCCATCGCCATGCACTTCAACCTCTCCACCAGCCAGGTGGGCCATTGCCCCAGAGCTCTGGGGCGCCCTACCCTCTGGGCCCCCACCACTGCCCTAAGTGCCCTGGGATGGGTTGGAAGAGAACCCAGCTCCTGGGAGCTGGAACTTAACAAAAGCTGCACTGAGCAAAGCCAAGGTCCAGAATGCAGTCGGGCTTGCCTGGCTTGGGCCACGGGAGTTTGGGGTGATGTGGCCCACAGAGACCACCACAGGGTGACTACAGAAGCAGCAGAGTTCTGGAGGAGGAGCTATGGTCAGGGGGCTTCACTGCTAGTCCAGACAGGCTAAAAAGGAGTCAAGGAGTCATAGCCCATACGACAGGAGAATTGGCTTCATTCATTTGCTTGTCAGACACGAACAGACACCTGACGTGCCAGCTTATGCTGCGCACTGGGATACAGCAGGGAACAGACCACGCAGTCCAGATGGGCACATGCGGAATGGAAGGCGATGACCGTGCCTTGGGAAGTGCAGAGGGACTGGGGAGCCCCAAGGAGGGAGCAGTTAAAGTCATCCAGGGATCATCAAGGAAGGCTTCTCCATAGAGGAGGTGACAACAGAAATGCACCCTGAAGGATGAGAGGGAGTAACCCACCTGCTGGAGGGGAGGAAGGGCATCGCAGGCAGAGGATAGTGTGAGCAAAGGCCTGGAGACAGAAATGCAGGCCGCTGCTGCTGCTGCGGGGCTGGAGAGGAGCCTGCAGGTCCAGGGGATAAGAACTTTCATCCCTGCGCTGTTCGTCAGGTCCCTGCCAAGACAGACTGTGTCATGTTCTTTGGGCCTGTGGTCCCAGACGGCTACGGTGTCTGCTATAACCCCCTGGAAGCCCACATCAACTTCTCCGTGTCAGCCTACAACAGCTGTGCCGAGACCAATGCCGCCCGCCTGGCACATTACCTGGAGAAGGCACTCCTGGACATGCGTACCCTGCTGCAGAGCCACCCCCGGGCCAAACTCTGAGCCCTTCGTGCGCAGGCCTGCCAATGTCACGGCCAAGCTCACCTTGACCTGGGCCACCCACCAGGGCTGGGCTCCTCTGCTCCCCTCTTCCTCTGGTTCCACCAGAGCTGACGGAGCCAGCAGCAGCATTCCCTAGTGGAGCCTGCAGGCCCAAACCAAGTGCCTTCCGTGGGTCACCTACTGTGGCCTAAGACCCAGGGCTGAGCTAAGAGGCTAAGCAGGACATGAGACCCAAGCCCCTGGCATATCCCCCACTGGGGCCTCCTCCAGGGAAAGAAAGCAGCCCAGCCCACCCTCTGCCAGAGCAAGAGGCTGAGGAGACATCCCTTTCCTCACCTGCTCAGCTCTGGCCACTCCCTGCCATCTCAGTAGCCGGGTGAGGCTCTGTACTCCATTCCCCAAGTTCCCAGGATCTGGAGGCCAGAATCTATAGAGCCAAGGGGCCCCAGGCTTCCCTGAGGCGGAGAGACCAGGGTATGAAGTTACTGGTGATGCCAAAGCCCATGGCCTTGCCCTCTATGCCACCCTGCATCAAGGGTACCATTCTCACGTGGCTGCTGTGCTCTTTTGGCTAATGTGGCTCACGAGCCCCAGCCCTCTCGCTTCAATTCAGCTTGCTTCCTGAACCATGTTTGTGGTTGTATAATATTAAGATACAAGTAATTAATAAAGGGAAAATCTGTTGGTGAATGAGTAATTAATAAAGGGAAAATCTGTTGGTGAACAGGTGCTTCAGCCAGGGAGGCAGACAGGGTGGGCGGTGCCCTCTCCCACCTTCCTCTGCTGCTGGAAGTGGGCATCCAAGTCACCAGGGGGTCCAAGAACTCCTTAGTGGAGCCCCAGGCTTGGCTCAGAGGGCTATGGGCCAGCTCCTCCCTCAGGGCCAGTGCCAGGAATGGTGCCAGACCCAGGATGACATTCTTCACGGACAATTTCCCTCATACTCCTGACTTGGGCTTTCCCAGGCCAATGGGCTGTGGGTGGGGACAACCTTCCGAGGGGCCTGTTGGGCCCTGGGGTCTGGAGGGGAGTGAGCAGGCAGGGTAGTGTGTGGCTGACACTCCGGTGGGGGGCCAAGGCCTTGTCCTCCTGCCCCCCAATGAGCCTAGCAGGAATAGTGGCAGAGCAGGCACCCTCACTCCAGCCCTAGCTGGCACCTGGCAAACACCTGCTGGGGATAGGCTAGAGGAGGCAGCCACCTGATCAGAACTTTATACACACCCCCAGCATGTCCTGCCAAAGTGTACTGTACCATCTCCTCATGGTCACTGGCTGTCACGGGAGATACTTAATGAAGTCCCAAGGGCAAATATTGACAGGGAGGGAGGAGTAGGTTTCTAAGACTACAAGTGAAGTGCTTCATGGCCTATTTTCTCCATTTTTTTGGATGAGGAAACAGGCTCAGAGAGAGTAAAGTCACTGAGCAACTAAATGGAAGAGCCAAGATTCACAGAGGCCATTCCTGTCTCCTCCAGGCCAGGGTCTGTGGAGCCCCTATAAGCAAGCCCCTTAGGGAGCATGTCAGGGGAGCACGTCAAAATGCAGCCATGGCCTGACCTGTCTTCCTACCACTATGAGAGGGTGAAAGGCCTGGAGAGAGCCTGCCACTTGCCCAAGGCCCCCAGGGAATGAGAGGTGTTTACCCCTAGGCCTGGCAGTTCCTCTCTACCCAGCGAGGCTGGCAGGGCAGGGTGACCAGCCAGAGAACTGTTGAAGGGCTGTGCAAGGCAGGCCTAGAAGAGAACTCCCCCAGGGTGGGTGCACAGGTCCCTGCTAAGCTTCATTGCTGGAGAGTTGGGAACCCCCTACCTTCCCGAGCCAGGTATCCTCATCTGTTCAGTGGCAGTGATGTTCCGTTGGGGGCATCAGGGGTCTTAAGGGAGCAAGAGCCACAGCAGGAGGTAAGAATGCTGTGTAAGCAGTGCTTGTCTGGGGCCACACCCCACCCAGCCTGCAGCAGCAGCAAATGAAAGCCACCCAGGCAACGGGGACACCCAGAGGTGAAGGGCCCAGGATTCAGGAACTACAAATCCTGAGAACCACGTAGGTCTGAACAAAGCCAGGACTGTCACCCCCAGCCCCGAGTTACCCCTCAGAGGTGAGGATGGCACTGCTTACATTTGAGTTGTTACAGGTCTAGTTGAGGAACCTGCTCAATTCTTTCAAGCCATAAAGTACTGTTTGGGGAAGATACATTAATACCTAAATCAACCCCAATCGCTGTTAGGTGGAGGCTCAGAAGGCCCCTTGGTAGAGCTGGTGAAGAAGAGGACAAAAGCACAATGAAGATTCAGCAGTGATTCTGGGGGTGTGGCGGTGACCCCATAATTTACAAGTGCTGGGTGCTGGGATAAGGAAGTGCTTTAAAGATCCCTGAGAAAGTAATAAGTGGTTGTCAGTGGAGAACACAAAGACACTCCTACAGGATAGATTTTTAAAAATCCACCTGTCTGAATGTTACACCCATGGGCACTTGTGGCTTGGGATAAAATTTCCAGTGACAGCATCGTGCATGAAATTCCCTCCTGACTAGCCAACCAGAAGTTGCCCCAGGAGTGACCAGACCCTAATGCCAAAGACGCAGGGGGAAAAAATGGATTTTTTGTGTGTGTGCATGTGGCAAAATAAGAGTGAAAAAGAACTGTCCTATGTATTTTATGTAATAGATCACTTGAACATGTAATAAAATAAATGAATTAAAGACAAGTAGACATGCGGCCTTAGATCCCCTAAAGATTACACATCCAAGTTAATGTGAACTGTTTTTGATTTCTTCATTGGGAAAATGCAGGGGTTGGAGTCCAGGTGCAGGCCCAGAGCAAGCCCGAGGAGGTGGGGACCAGACAGCACGGGGTCTCACCCAAGGGCCAGGTTAAGCTTTATCTCAAATCACTGGGGAGTCTGAAAGGAGGGTTACATGGTTGAGTCTGTTTTAGGAAGACGCTGTGCCTGTTTTAGTGTGAGGAATGGATTGAGGGGCTGGACTGGAGGCGGGGATGATGGGAACCTCTAGGGAAACTTTGTTGCCTCCAGGCAAAGTACTGGTAGTAGCCTGGACCAACATGGCGGTCTTGGAGGTAGAGGACAGCAGACAGATTTCAAAGATGCTTGAGTGGAGCAAACAGAATTTGGTGACTGACTGAACAGGTGAAGGAGTTGGACTTACAGCTCAAGGCTACACATTGCAATACAAGAAGGAAACTTTTCTAAGGGTCTGAAGTAGGGTTGGGGTGTCAAATGAGTTTGGCTCAGGACATGGTGAGCCTGAGGTGACCACTGAATACCCAAGAGCTTTGCCCAACAGACAGCCCTTTTTCTCTTCCATGCTGCATTTTACCCATTTCTTCAACTGTGCCTAGTCTGCTAGTCAACGTACATGTTGAGTTCTTCTTTTTCAGCTATTTTTTTCAATTTTGATTCATTTTTAATCTGCCTAGGCCCACTTTATACTTTCCTGATCCTTAAAGACACTTTCAAGTTTGTCTTCTATTTTTTTAAAATAGTAAAACAATTTACAATGTGTGCCTGATAATTCTAATATCTGGAAGATACTATCTTTCTGTTGTCTGTTTCTGAATCATGTTGTCGTTTCCTTTTGCACCTGGTCATTTTTGTCTATATGGTGGTCACTGTTATTTTAAAATGATTTTAAAATGATTTTAAGTCCAGGATCAAGGTTCCTTCCTCCAAGGACTTCTTTGCTTCTGCCACACGCCTGAGATCACTACCCGTCTAAAGGCACTTTAACTGAATTTCTGTGGACCACTGAAGGGACCTGAAGTCAGCCTTCAAGCTCAGGGGAGGATGGGATTACTCCTGATTCACCCTCACTGTGACGGTATAGCCTTTTTGCATCTCACCTTGATGTACCCAGGGAAGGATTAGGCTCTCCACCTTGGGCCAGCCCTTGGGTTTGACCTGTACTCATTTTATTCTTACAAGGCCTCCAAAACCCCAGCTTGGTTTGCAGTTTTTTCTTCCAAAACGAGTTATACTAACTCATCCATGCATTCAACAAGTAGTGAATTAAACAAAGAAAGTGGAGACTTTTTTTTTCCTGGAGGCAACTTAGGAAGGGCAAGTTGGCTGTCCCCAGTCCTCAAGGGCTGTCAAATGGAAGAACAAGGTTTATTGAGGACAGAGCCAGAGCTAGCAAAGACCACACAGGGAGGTAGATTGCTTTCCAGGGACTGAAAAGAAGGGAAGACTTCCTGATACTGTGAGCTCTCTCGTCATGAGATAATGGATCTCAGTAAGGTACTGAGTCTCCTCACTGGAGAGAGATAACCAAATGCTGGACAAACCCCTGTGGGCAATGTCACAGAGCCAATTCAAACTCCTTTGGGAGCTGGAGGGGAATAGATGTCCTGGAGCTGCTTAAGATAACTGTTACGATCTCAACCATATCCTTGGCCCTTGGTTCAGCTGTCCTACAGCTTTCGCCACCCTTCTCCCACAAGCTCAGGTCAACATGTGCTCAAGCTGCCAGAGTTTAAGATTTTATTCTAAAACAATAGTAAACAATTTCATCTATTTTCTTAAATCAAACCACCTCCTACTTGGCTTGTCTCAGGCAAAAGGTAAAAAATAAAAATAACAAGGAAAGGGGAAGAAAATGTGGGGACTGACCTACCTTCCCCAGAAATAAGCCCCTGGTCCTAGCATCTGGAATGGCTTTTGGACACTGTCTTTAATAAATGAGAGAAAAGAAAGCACCAAAAAAATTGTGCTTCAGCAGCAGATTAGGAATCTCCACAAAGAAAACAAGAGGGGAAAAAAAGGATTCAAACACAGGTCCTGAGTGGCCTGGTACAGTTCAAGAAACTCCCAAATCTGGAAGCATCTCCTTCCCATGACCCCGTTCCAGAGTGACTTTTGAAGAGCAGATCCCTTCAGGAGGAGCCCTCCTCTGAGCTGGGCCGGTGGGGGATCTGTGAGCCCAGACCCCAGACACGGGCTTCAGGATGAACTTGAGAGGGTTCCCAGATTATCAGAGATGGGTCAAGAAGGACAAGGACATGTTCAGAGCACGCAGAGGGAAGGGAGGGAGATGTCAGGCATCCATTGCCCTACTCTTCTCACCCCAGCTCCTGGTTCTTTTGCATTTTGTTCGAGTGGGAATGAAGACTAACTGCTACTAGATGTCAGGACAAAAAAAGAGCTGTAAACAGCTTGGGTTTGCTCACCCACAATGTGCAGGCTCTTTGTCAGAAAGGAATCACTGTCCTGGGGACAGAAGACCAGCGAAAGCCCTTGTGATATGGGGTCAATACACAGTAAAACACAATAGCAGCTGCCAGATGCATGCTTTCTCTGGGCCCTTGCCCCCAGACAAGGAAACACTGAACGAGGTTCTGGAATGGCAATGGCAGCAGGGAGGGGATGGGGGTGCCCCTTTCCTCCTGGCCCCCAGGCCACCCCTTAGCCCCAGGGAGGAACAGTCTGACCCCAGGGCTCAGAGCAAAGGGCCTGAGAAGCTGACCTGGGCAACTCTGTGCAGCCACCACAGAACAGATTCTGCTGGCCCCATCTCCAAGATCCATTCTGCCTTTAACAAAAACCAAAAAATAAATAGTATGTATTTTTCACACCACCTGGATTTCTTGGCCCCGAGACCAGAGGCACAAGCCCTCCTCCTCTACCCCACACCCTGGTGCCTATGCCAAGGACATTTTCTGCCCGACCAGGGGCTGGTAGCAGCACAGCGAGGGTCTCTGGCCGTGTGGCCCCCTGGCAGCAGGCCCTCCAGGATCCTGGTTGAGGGGCTGGCTCAACCCTTTGGTCCACCTTGTTCATTAAAATTAAAATAAGAAAAAAAAGGCTCCACTTGGTGACTTGGGTCTGTAGAGGTCTCTGCTTCATCCCTCTGTCCATTGTCCCGTCCACCCTACAACGCGTTGTGCAGGCCACACCTGAAGGCTGGACCCAGCCACACTCACTGGTCACTGCAGTTTTGTCCCCAGCTTGCGTTGTCTGTTCCTGAAAGAGGGGAATGGGGTCAGGTTTGGGGATGCCTAGTGCTCAGTGACCCACCCCCTTAGCTGTCCCCTCCCTACCCATAGTCTTAACAAATGGGCAACTGCCTATCCCAAACTGGACCAGTCAGAGCTCCTCTGGGAATTGGGACCTGAGACCTAGGGGTCAAGCTCTCTTCTCTGGCTGGGCCCATATCAAGGATATCTCAGCTCTGGAGCCCAGGAAATAGAGTTAGGTCAGGGTGGGAGTAGGGGGTGCCAGATGAGACAACAGAGGCTAGAGGGACCTGACCAGACTCCAACTAATTATGGGAAGTTCCCCCTTTATGTACACAGCCAGTTTTAAGTGGGACTGGTATTACAACCAAAACAATTACAAAAAGGTAGTGAGCTCTCCTTCAGGAGGTATATAAACGAAGGCAGGAGAACCACTGATGGAGATTAAAGAGGAGGATGTGAATACCTGGTTTGGGGCTGTGCCCAAGAAATTTGAGAGAAGTTGGGATAATCACCCCCATTTTCTGGAGAAACGGGATTGTCCAGGGCGCCCACAGTTAAACTCTCTGGCCCTGGTGCCATCCCACATCTCCTCCCCCTTGCTCCCTGGGTTCCAGACCCACCAGCTCTGTCTGTTCAACAGACTCCCCAAGCTCGGTCCTGCCTCAGGAGCTTGGCACCTGCTCTTCCCTCTGCTGAGAACACGCTGCTCACCAGCCCCTAACTTCAATAGGGGCTCCTTCTCACTGCTCAGGTGTGTCACCTGGCGAGCCAGCCCCGACCCCACCCCACACTGGGTCCCTGTCACAAGCTCTTGAAGCCTTGGGGCTTTGGCCCACGGCACTGCTCACACAGGTAGATACAGCTTTCCTCGGGCCACCATCTGGTCATGTCTATCTCCCCTGCCAGCTGTGGCTCCTGAGGGTGGAGACTGTGACCGTTTCAGGCTGTGCTTACCCCAGCACAAAGCCTGGCACAGAGGGGGCGTAAGCTGAGAATTAGGTAAGTGAAGGTAGGCAGCAGCCAGGCAGGCAGGACATGGCAGGACAGGCTGGCCACTCTGGAAACCAGGTGGAGCACTCAGCCGGGGGCCAGCTGTGGCCTTTCCGTGACTAATGGGATTGCCTTGCCCTAACTCCTCAAACTCCCTTTCCTTATGGATCTGGGGCTTTATCCTTAAGTTGGTTAGGATAATTTGGACCACGATGCACTAAACACACTTCCAGCTGCTATGCTGGCCTGCGCCCTAACCCACGGCTCCTCTCACGGGTTCCTTGGGAAACCTCCCAGGCTTCCTCTTCCGCCCCTGAAGGCTGATATCCCTCCCCACCTCCCCTCTGAACCCAGGGAAGAACCACCCCACCCCTCACCTCCTCAGGAACCCACCTCCACCAGGATATGGGGTGAGTGGAACAGGAGACTGCAAGTCAGGAGACTCCAAAGCCTAGCTTTGTCCCAACTCACTGTGCCTCAGTTTACCCAGGTATAAAAGGAGGCATCTGGACTCAACAGTCCCAAGGGATGTGCACATCCAGGCGCCCTAAGAACCTCGGCTGCCCAGGTTTCTGGTTCTGGGCCATAGGGGTTACAAGCACAGGCTCTGGGTCAGAGAGCCTGGATTCAAGACCCAGCAGCCCCACTCACTAGTTGCCAGACCTTGGGCAAGGGACTTCCCTTCTCCTATCTAAGCCTGTTTTCTTATCTGTAAAATGGGGACCAAAGAGGATTCGATGAGGTCATGCAATAAAAGTGCTTAGGCCAGGTGCCTGGCTCTTGGGGGGCCTTCAAAAACAGGGGCAATCGCTGTTCCCACAGAACCAGGACCTGGTGGTTGCTGTCCCCTTGACTCACCTGGCTTCTGCCCGGGTCACTGTGTACTCAAACCAGAGGACATTGGGAATGAGGCTTGTGTCTCGGATTAGGAAGAACTCAGAGATGGGCCTGGAAAGACACACATCCAGAAAGCCAGGTTCACATCAGGGCATGAGCCTGTCACATGCCCTGATGGTCCCACGAGTGCCTGAGGCTGGCACTGTACCGTCCTCCCACTGCCCAGAGAGTCTTTGCCTGGATTGAGATCCCAGAGCCAATAAGCGACCCAAACATGTCACCTATGTTACCTTCAGGCAGGGGCACTACCACCACTCCACAGTGAACACAGCCCCACAGGACTCAGGCTCTTTTCTGAGTTCCTGAGAGCCCAGGTGAAGATAGAGGATGGCACCTGGGCTTCTGAGCCTAGGACATCCCCTGCGTCTCTGCAGCAATGCCCCTGGGGGAGGTGGAAGCCAGGCAAATGGGGGCCTGTAGTCTATTGCCCACCAGAGGCCTGGGGAGAGTGGCCCTCCCGGGAGACCAGGGCTGGGTCAGAATGCCCGGGTCCTCCCACTGATAGCCCCGTCTGTAGAGGGGGACAAGGACCACAGCCTGATCTGGGGAAGGTAGGAGGCCATTACCAGGCTGCTATCCTGGGGAACAGAGGGGTGAGGACCTCCTGGGTGAAGACGAACCAGACCACGGCCATGATGCTCCCAGCGATGCCCCCATAGAGCACCTGGCTCCAGGTGTGGTACAGCAGGTAGACCCTAGGCCAAAGCCAGAAGGGAGCCCATGAGAGCCAACCAGAGACAGGTCTGCACAATCCCTCACGCCCAAGTGCCAGCTTCCCAGGGACCTGTACATGCATATGTGGAGACCCACATATAGACAGGACATGGACTCCCATGGACACATAGCCTCAGATCAACTTCCAGAAGGAGGCAGGGGGTTGGACCATAACTGCTTCCCTGTATCCAGAAGTAAAGGGGTAGGGGAAGGGCAACTCAGCTGGGATCTGCCTCCTTCCCAACCAGCCCTTGAGCTCTGAGTTCATCTGCAAGGGGCTCTTCCCAGACACTGGGAAAGGATGGCTGATATATGGAGGTGTCCCCAGAACCTTGGGCTCAGCCAGGAAATGAGACAGGGGCTGGGCTGGAAAGGGCAGCTGGCCCTGTCCCTTTAAAACCAGAGGCCTGGGACCCCTCTCCCAATCCTGACCTACAGGCTTCAGGACTAGGTTCTACACTGAGGACTCCAACAGGGACCAAGATTGCAAAAAACCCTGAGCTGGAGGCGGTGTGGGGTGTGTGTGTGTGGGGAGGGTGCTTTCCCTCCCTCTGTACCTGCTGTAGGAGACTAGAAAGGCCGTGGTGAGGAGCCCCAGGGAGAGCACGTGCCTCCACAGCAAGTCCAGGAACCTGGCGTTGTTCGTTTGGTGCATTCTGGGAAAACAGGGCTCCTCAGCTGACGGCCTGGAGCCCTGAACTCCCAAACAGCTCCATTCAAATGCTCCCTGGGTGCCTTCCACTTTGGCTCCAGCTCCTCCATCCCTTAGTGGAGGCCAAGCCCCAAGGGACATCCAAAGGGCTAGCAGTGAGTCCCTGGCAAAGCCCAGCTTGGGCCACTGTAGCCACCTAGTGGGCAAAAGCTCACCTTAAATACAGGAAAAGGAAGGAATAGATGGAGAAGAACCACATAAACTGGGAATGGCTGGAGGGCATCCCGTACTTAGTGCCCACTGCCACGTGCGGGCCTGGAAGAGAGAGAATAGGGCATCATGGAAGAATGCAGGCTACCCAGTAATGCCCCAACCCGGGGACGCCACACCCCTGCCACCCACGCCCTACCTCCACAGGGCCGCGGCTCCTGGATGACGTGTTTGATCAGCCAGTTGACCCCCTCATTCAGTGCCAGGCCCCCAAGGAACGAGATCTGTCAGGTTAAGATGTATGATCAGCTGGGCCTCTGTGTACCTACTGGCCACTGCCCAACCCCACAGTCCATGGCCTCTGACTGGACCTCCCAGCCCAACTCATGGATAAACCTAGAACTAGCCAGGAAATTCCACACACTTCAAAAAAAGGTGGACGCATGGAAGGAAAAAGAAAGCACCTGGGATGAGGGGCAAACAGGGCTTCCCAATGGTCACAGCCCCATCCTCCTAGGGGGAAAAGCACTTGGGAGCAAACAGAGGGGGCAGACGGAGTTATGCTCACCGTGTGCAGCTCCCGCTTGAATATGACAAGGGTCACAAAACCAACAATGATGAATATGGGGCTGAGGCTCATGTAGGCAAGGAGGCGGCCACAGAGATCACCTGGAGGAGGAAGGAACAGAACAGGATAAGGACACAGCACAGGCATCTGGGACAGGGCCAATCACCCACACGTGGGGCCCAGCTCCCAGCAAGTCCTGAAGTTGCCCAAATAGGGCCTGAGCCAGAAAGGAAGTCCCTGGCAGGGCCTGGAGCACAGGGCCAGGCAGCTACAGATGCTTCCATCTACCTGCCAGTTACACCAACTCAAGTCATAGGCAAGATGTGACAGTGTCTGTTTACTGAGCACTAACTAAAGTTCATGCATCATGAGTTTGGAGCAGGCTTGTCTTTACTATTTCCAGAGAGGTTATGTGACTTACCCAAAGTAGGGCCAAAAAGAGGTCGGACCTGGACTAGAAGACTTGATCCAGGTTCTTTCCCCATCACCCCCACTAAAGCAGCAACTTGAACACAGCTTGGTCTGACTCCAAAGGCTGGGCCCTGTGTCAGGGAGGCAGCCCAGAGGGCCTGGGGCCACCCTGGCTAAGCTCTGGATCTCCAGGGAAGCCTGGTATTCTCTGGGCACCACACAGACTTGGGTTCACACTGACAACTCAAGACAGCAACCAAGACCAGAGGAGGAAGCTGAGCTGCCCAATATGGCGGCCTATCACCACAATAGTTTCTCATCACTTCTCCACCTGCAAGAAATTGGTCTAGTCACCTGCTCTTTACCCACCTAACAGGCTTGGGATGGAGGCAGTGTGGGGACCACTGGCTCATTTTGAGTAATGGGGATGCTGAGATGACAGCCTCTTTCCCCCCTGTTCTGGGGCAGGGCTGAGCCTGGGTCCACAAGCCACCTTCACCATTTGAGAAAGGGCAGCTACATGACTATGCTGCGGTCAGAGGGCATGATTCAGTTTCAGTGCTAACACTTGCTGGCTGCATGACCTCGGGCAAGGACTTTATACCTCCCCAAGCCTCAACTATTTCACCTGTGAAATGGGACTATTAGTACCTACCTCCCATGATTGAGGATTTGATGAGATGGGGTGAGATGCCAGCTCGGTGCCCAGCACCCAGGACACTTCTATGTGGGAGGACCCAGCGTAGGTAATGGCCCATGCCAGCAGCCTGGCCTTAGGCAGGCATCAAGGAAGGTGCCCACATGGGGGCAGAGCCCAAGCCTGAAGAGAGAGGCATACATGCCTCACCCCCACCTACTCAAGGTAGGTCTGACTTAGAGTTGGTCTGGGAGAATGGAGAATCAGCCTGGGTTCAAGTGCCAGTGCTGGGTGACAATGGCAAAGGCCCCTCCCTTTTCTGGGCCTCTGCCTCACCCTCCATCCAAACAATGGTCTGGCCCATTCCAGTCCTGAGATTCTGGGTCTCTCAGTCATCCAACTGACCCCTGGGACACTGGGTGTGAGGACAGGAAATGGCTGGTGCCCTTAAACCTTTGGCCGCCTCCATGGCCTGTCTCACAGACAGAGCTAACGCCGGGCCTTTCTGCAGATGCTGTCAGCAACTCTGGCCTTGCTGCTCTCTGATCCAAGCTCCTCCGTAGCTCCCACTGCCCTTGGGATAAGTTCAACCTCAGCCCAGCTCATCAAACCCTGCACAATCCTGGCCTTGCTTCCTTCCCACCCTCTGCTCCAGTTCCAAGGAGCTAACTCCAGCTGCCCGGATGCACTGTGCTCTGTCCTACTTCTGGACCTGTGCATATACCTCTTCCCCAATTTGGATGGCGTCTGGATTAACTCAATCAGCATACATTAAATACCCACCACTCACCACAGAAGCAAAATGAAACAAAACAACAACAAAAAAAACCAGACATGGCCTCTGCTGTTGTAGAGATCTAATCTGGCAGGGGAATCTGAAGTCATCCACAATCCACTCATTAGTGTAGATACTGGACGAACGTCTGTCTCTTCCTCTACACTGTAGGCTCCATGGGAGTAGGACAGGGTCTTTTTGCACTGCACTCTGTCCTCCACAACCAGCACAGCACCTGGCACTTAACTGGGCTTAAAAAAATATATGCCAAGTAAATGCATGAATGAAGCAACTACCAGTGTGATGAGGGAAAGAAAGGATGAGTGCAGGCAATCACAGAAGAGTTTCCAGGGCACTGGACCTTTGTTGCATGGCCCCCAAGCTCAGCCAGGTGCCTCCTCTGGGCAACCACAGTCCCTGCAAAAGGTCCCCCATCACAGCCTGCATCACGCTGTTCACAACTGCCAGGTTCCTTCTTATTGCACTTGTTAGATTGTGAGGGCTCTAAGAAGCTACTCTGAGGCCAGGGAGGGTGGTCACAAGATCTCAAGTCCCTTCCCCGTTCCAGAACCTTGTTTCCATCCTATAAAGTGGGTTATTTTTACAGTCCAGAAGGGCACCATTTGAAACCCTCACAGTCAGAGCTAACCCCAGGCCTTTCTGCAGATGCTGTCAGCAACTCTGGCCTCGCCGCTCTCTGATCCAAGCCCTCAGGAGGCACTCAATGGATGCTTGGGAATGAATGAACGGACAAATGGTGGGCAGGCAGGCTAGAAGGGCTCAGCACCTGGCAGAGTGGCCCCACTCCCAATATAACCCAGAACACCCAGGATCAAAGGTCCCTGGCTTTCAGCCTCAGGGCCCTTTCTCACATCCCTGGCCATGAGAGCAGCAGAGCAGGCCTTTCCTGGGGCAACAAGGGCCCCATGAGAAGACCCCAGCCTCATCCTGCACCCAACCATTCAACCCAGGGAGGGAGGGGTGAAATTGCGAAGGCCCTGGGAAGGTGGGATAATATTAATTGTGGAATTTACTGCATGTTTACTGAGTGCCCCAGACACTGAGCTCAGCACTCCTCAAACCTGGTTTTGTCTGATTCTCACACCGCTGCTAGCAGGGAAGCTCTATGATTAGTCCCATTTTAGGGAAAAAGTTACACATAAAGAAGTGAAGTCACTTGCACAAGGCCTCATCCTGAATTTGAACCCCGATTCCTCGGACCCCATGACTCACTCCACTGGACTACCTCCTGCACGGTTCTAATGGATCTCTCACCTGGAAAACCCAGCACTTCTAGAGAATGTCTGATCGCAAGTCCCAGAAGTCAAGATCCCTGGGGCAGCCTGCCCCCTCACCAGGTCCCTTCTGCTGTGGAGCCCTGCTCAGGGCGTGGTACCAAGAAGCTACTCGAATAGCTGCCTGGCCTCGGCTTGCACACTCCCAGCAACGGGGAATTCTTTCAGGCTGCCCCAAAGCACTGCTTGAAGGAAACAGGCATTCCCCCTGCACGCCGTGAAGGTAGTTCGGACTCTCTGGATCCGGAGAGGGCGGGGAAGAAGGGGCAAGGTCCAGGCCAGTGATCCATTCCCGCTCACAGCAGACCACCGCCCCATTACAGCCCGCCCCGCGCCCCAGGATCCGGGGGAGCGCTCAGTCGCGCAGGCGCGAGCTAGAGGCTCACAATTTCGCTCATCTCATCGCTACAACACTGCGCCTGCGCGCCGCGCGCCGGCCGAGCACCTCCATGGTTCACTATTTGACAGTTCCCAACCCGGTCCCCTGGCACCCCTTCCTCAGGCTCGCGCAAGCCTAAGCGCCCAGGGCTTAGGGGCCGGACCTGGGAAGGCGTCCTCGGAGCCAGGGCCGCTTTTTACCTGCAGGATATTCGACGTGGGTGAGGGTCACCGGCCGCCATGAAGCGGGGAGCGAGCACTGTCCGTCCGCTGCCATCTTACCCGGAGACCGGGCTTCGCCGAACAACCAATGGGGAGTCAGGGGGGGCGGTGTTTCTGACCTATCACGCCGGGAAGGCGCCGTGCACCCAATCGGAAGCTGATACAGGTAGCGGCGCAGCCATTCAGTGTGCAGGCCGTGAGGCTGTCCCGAGCAGCGAATCAGAAAGCGGGGCCCCTAGGAGCCAGCGAGTCGACCAAGTTAGCGCCCAATCCGGGACGACCGCAGGTAGGTGTCTGGCCAATCGGGAAAGGGGAGGGTTCTAGCACAGC
>PVKY010001167.1:0-34600 GCA_004027775.1 Bradypus variegatus
TTTTTTTAGTGTATGGATGGATGAGTAGAAAGATGGGGATAAAAACTAAATGACAAATGGTATGGGATGGGGGGACGGTTTGGGTGTTCTTTTTTCATTTTTAGTTTTTTGTTCTTGTTCTGATTCTTTCTGATGTGGGGAAAATGTTCAGAAATAGATTGTGGTGGTGAATGCATAACTAGATGATCATACTGTGAACAGCTCACTGTATACCATGGATGATTGTATGTTATGTGACTGTGTTTGAATGAAACTGAATAAAAAAAATAAAAAAGGGAAAAAAAATACAGTAAGAAGCTGTGTTTTTATTAGCCACCTGACACATACAGAGGTATATCCAGCAGTGAATTTACAAAAATATCATGTTCTTTTTCTGGCTTTCATATCTTATTCTGAATTCATAACTCTGAATTCCTTTTATTAAAAAGAGCTTCCCAACTTCCCTGAGTTTCAGGTCCCACAAAACCTAAATCCATCCCTGATAGTGGCCTATGCCTTCTCCTTTTTTTTCCCCGTTAATTTTCATTGAGCCCATTCTAGTTTTCAGCGATATTCACTCTTGAACATATGAGCTCATTGGGTGGGAAAAATTTCCAATCCATCTCATTAAGAAATGCATATCCAATTAAGTTTTAATTTCTAAGTTTAAAAGAGTTGAAATACTTAGAAGCCTTAAGAAAAACTGTTTTTAGTAACATTGAATGCTAATTTTTAAAAACACAAAAGCCCCTGAACAATCTTCTGTACTAGTCATTCTCAGACATAAAAGAACTCATTAGACAGTTAAATGGAGAAATAAATGAATGCATTGAATTATCCAGTAAGTTAACTTTAACAGGGAACGAAGGAACTGCTAAACTTCAGATAATGTTCTTTTCAAGAGATCCTGGTTCCTGGTGAACCCATTGGGCGTGAGCAGCAGTGTGTGGGCGGGCACCACACAGCTTGGGGCGTCTGGACCCCCCGCTGCTACTTTAGGCGGCGATGGCTTCCCTCCCGCCCTCTCCCCCATCCAGGGTCCTCGGTTTCCCTTTACACCGTCCACAGTCCTTTTGTTCTGTCACACAACCACAAGCCCCTTCTTTTTTCTGCATTTAAATGTATTCTGTGGTCATTGCCGGTCCCATTCTTGAGTACTTAATGTTAATTGATCTCCTGGTTGCCTGGGTTTCACTGCCTAATTCTTCTCACAAGAAAGGCTCACTGATGATATCTTCCGGGGATTGAGACAGTTAGGAGATGGTATATGTGGAAGACAGATGAAAAGCCTATCTACCAAAGGTTAGATGTTCAAATGGAAAATAGAAAAAAAAATGTATTTGGAGATGTACTACAGGGCACTTTGCTCAAAATGAAGGAAAAACTGTAGCAAACACTTGAAAGAACATATAAAACAATAAATAGACACATGGTTAAGTTTTTATCAAAGCAACTTGCTTTTTATGTCTCTTAGCCTGGAAAAAATATGTTCACCCATGGTAAGAGCAGAATAAAAGGCATTTATGAGATGAGCAAGTATGAGGTGCTGATGGTACCTAGTGCTGGCAGAGGTGGGCGTGGGGGGCTGGAGGGGTGGGAGTAGGAAGTGTGAGAGAAGGGGTGGGGGTGCAGAGGGGGGAGTGGAGGGGAGGGAGTCAAGGGGTGGGGTAAGTGGGTGGGGAGGTTATACACCAGGCTGGCCCTCCGGGACGGCCACCTGGTGAAGCCACCGAACTTGAGCGCTGCCAGCCGCCCGGCCGCAGAGCCAGGCTCGAGGGCGGCACCGCATCGTTTCTGCCTGGAGGATTGACAGCGCCCTTGTCATCTCTCTGCCTCAAGTTTCTTCGTCTTCTGTTTCACTCTCCATGCTTCTAGATTTTTTAAAATCTTCCTTGCTATGAAAATTTTCAAGCATTTAAAAGGTAAAGAGAACAGAATCACTTCCACGTGCCCACCACCCAGCTTCAACAATTATCAACATTTTGCAGTTCTTTGTTCATCCCTCAGTCCCCGCTCCCCTTTTTTCTGGATTATTTAGAAACAAATGACCCATCACATATATGTAACATAGAGAGCTCAACTGTTCTCCTACGGGACAGAGCCTGAGCTTCAGGACGGGGCCCAGTCTGTAAACGGCCCCTTCTCGGCCCCCTGCGTCTACACCCGGCGCCCCGGGCCCTGCAGAGAACCCCTGCCCACTGCCACCCCTCTCCTCCCGCCCAGCCCATCTCTCCGCTCCCGCTCCCCCGCCATGGCCTCTGCCTCTCCCGGCTCTGGGCTCCAAGGACAGACCGCCTCCTGTGCATCCTGAGCCCAGGCTGGGTGCCTCGCGTATAGGAGGCATTTAGCAAATGCTTATTACAGGCCTGGGAGGGAAACCACTTAAGAAACACCACTGGAGCTGTGCTGGGGGGTGGGTGGGGGGGTGAGGAAGGAAGGCCGCGGAATCACCAGGGCTGGGCACGGACACACGCCGCTTTAACCGGCTCACTAACAAGCACACACCCTCCTCGCTGCCTTGGCTTGAAGGGCCCACCTCATCATTTTCACAATTTCAAAGGGTTGTAATAAAAGAAGAATGTGCCACAGAGATGGTATGTGGCCTGCAAAACTGAAAACACCCACTCCCTGGCCTTGGCAGAACAAGTGTGCCGGCCCTGTTTTAGCAGGAATCCGTCTGTGAAGCTGACATCTCAGGCGTCCTCCCCACAGGGTGTAATAAATGCCATGGGGGTGGGGGATTCACGCCGGGTTAGTGCCACTGTCCCATCCTGCTGGGGTTGGGTTATGGGCCAGTAAGCCCAGCCCAGCCCTGGGTAACTATCAGCCACGAAGCCTGTGCTTGGCAGTAGAGCCAGTAAAGCTGCTCGGTGATCTGTCGACTTCCGGTTATCAGCCGGTGGTCAGCAAACACTAGGGAAGAACCCATAATCAGCAAGGACAAGGACTGGATGTGTGAGTTAGTCTTCTCCAGTTCAAGGACATCTGTAACAGGTATAAGAGAGCAAATTCCAACAAAGATACCAGAATTCAGGTGACAGGAAAAACATAAAAGGTAGTAAAATAATGATCTTGGTTAACCCATAGGTTTTAAACTGGTTTAAAAACTAGCAGAAATGAAAGCAATACAAATGTTCATGCTCTGAATTATCAGATTAGTTTCTGGAAATCCATTTTAAGGAAATAAACCAAAACACAAAAGAAGTAATATCCACACAGACGTTTTTGGCAGTATTCTAGAAGCACTGGAAACAGCGGATCCCAAGTGCAGGCTGGGGGAGGGGGGCAGCCCCACCTCACCAGATGGAACAGACTCGTTAGCAGCCACGCTCACCGCTCCTGCTCCACTCGTTGCTGCCTCTCAAGCCTCTCCACAGGGCAGAGCACGGTGCATCCAACTCCCCGGGAACTCTGGGGCGACTAGCTCAAGGAGAAGTCAACGGGAAAATTTTTTTCAAGTGTCAGGCTTTATCTTAAAAACATATGCAAATTAAGATGTATTCAAGCTTGTTTTAATATTAAACATTTTGCACTCTGTGGCAATAACAGTCCAGGAACACGTGCAATGTGGCTCCATCCCCCACACCCCACTGCACACCTGGAGGCTCCCGGGACCCCAGTTGGAGAAGCAGGCTATTAAAGGGAAGGAAAGCTGGGGAGAAAACTGAGTGAATGTTATGTAGCAACATCTAACTAACACGGCAGCTGCAGCAACAGGGTGGGGAAACCTTTAAAATGTCAACAGTGGCCGGGTTAGGGTGGTGGATTCTTTTCTGTTGTCTCGCTTCTTGGTCATGTGACTTTCACTTTTATAAGTGTGATTAGGAAAATCTTGCTGAGTGGCTAAGCCTCTTGGGTGGTAACAGAATCTGGGCAATGATTACACTACTATGAATGTTTCCAATTTTGGTACCCTTACTTGGACTAATTTTAAGAAATGTAGGATTAGAAATGTGATGAGTTTGCTCTAAGTGAACTGACTAGAGGCCAAAGACTGGAATTCCAAGGAAATGAAATGAAACCCAAACATTGTGGCACTGAGAGGAAGGAGAGAACCAGCAGACAAAGCCCAAGGTGAAATGTGATCACGCCAAAGGCGCGGCTGCCAGCCTCCCTCTCACCCTGCCCATCAGCCACACGCTCAGCCACGGTGCCAGCAAACGGAGCCCTTACTGTTGCTTAGTTTCTCGAAGTCCGAGCATGTCGCCCCACGGGTGCCTGGGCATGTGGGAGGCACACAGCCAGCTTCCTGTCCTCAAATCCCAAGGCCAAACCAATCCCGCGCCCAGCTGCAAAGGTGTGGGGGAAGCCAGCACAAGTGAGAGGAGACAGTCAGGCAGCCCAGAAACCTCTGCAGCTACAAGCTTCACCTCTGTCCCACCACAGCCTCGACGACAACCTGGGCTGTCATCAGGTACCCAGCAACTCTGCTCCCCCACGACAACAGACTGTTGGAATAGGACAGGCTCTTTGCAATGCAATAGTCAGTTAAAACCACCAACTCCTATTTCTAATCTTTCAAGGACTAGGTCTATAAAATTAGAGGTCACCATTACATCATTGACACCTAGTGAGTAAATCAGATTAATATGAAATTGACTGGGGTGAAACAGGGTAGAGTGACATTGCAACAAAGCACTTACAATTCTCTATTTTAGGGATTTGCCCAGTTAGCTGTAACTTCATAATGAAGGAAAAATCCCTCACACATAGCAGATCTACCTAAATACATGTTGAATAAATAATCAGTAACAGTCTCATAATTAGCCACTCACAGCAAAGGTGCGAAGGGAAGCTAACTGTACACAGCAGGCCTCGACACGCTTAGCGAGCTTTATTTTGCAGGCAAGAACACAGCAAAGGCGACCGAGGTTCATCTCAGTGTCGAGGCGACTCTCGGCCCGAGGACGGCTGTGGCACTCTGAATTCTGAGAGACTCAGGTTTAAATCGAGGAAGGTGTACGTGGAGTACTCGTGGTGCTGCAGGTTCCTGTAGGTGGAGCTGTCAAAAGGCTCAGCAGGTGCTGCCGCTTTTGCTGTGGAGGAAAAATAAAGCCTGTGAGAAGCCCAGGGAGGGAGATTCTTGGTGAGCGTTAGCTTCTGCCCCGACGCAGTACAGAGTAAGCGTTCACCAGCCCTATCTGCAATGAAGAAAGTCTAAGGAAAAAAGCAAAGCCTATGAAAGCAACAGTATTTTCGAAAGGAAAATAAAGGTATTAGTTCAAAACTTGTTTGAAAGCACAGAGCCTTAAGGACTTAAGAAATGGAAGAGGCATTACGATGCGCCTGAACATCCTTGGAGACTTCCAGCCCCGGGGCTCGGCAGCACTTTGGCCGTGCTAGACAATCATGGGGGGCCTTTCAGGTCAGTTAAAGGTACAGGAGGAAAAAAGGAGCTACAAGAATCTGTCTATGATGAGCCTTCCAAGTCCATGAACGTGAAGAAACTTGACAAATTCCGACTGTTCCAGAATGCGTCCCTGGTTATAACACAGGTAAGGGGTACCAGAAATGGTATGTGTAGCGTTTATTCATTTAAGTTTTCAAAAAAAGATGCTGGTATGCTTTAGGTTCTTAAAAAAAAAAAATATTAAGTTAGCTGTATTTCTTTAAGTGGAAAAGAACAGAATTAAAATGTATACATCCAAACATTTGGTAGTTTTCAAACTAAATATCTGCGGTGGAAAGCAGAAGTCATCCTGCTCTCCTGCAGTATGACCTGCCTGCCACACAAAACGACGGCAGGCTGCAGCCTGCGTAGAACAGGTCAAGGTTTAGGTCAAGATTCTGACTCCAGATTTGGGGAAATGAGGTCATTTGGGCTGAGTCAACTTCTACTCATGCTGCATGAAAAATAACTTAAATCCATTTTTCTCCCAGTTGAATGAAAACCAAAATCTTTGCTTTTCATTTTTTAGTTGAACAAAACAAACACACTTTTGGATTTAAAGAAGTGACAGTTTTCCAGTCTCTGATGTACAGGGACATCTTCGTGGTGGGACATGTGGGAGCAGTTGCCATAAGGAAGGTGGCAACTGGAGCGAAGCGTGGCTTTAGAAATCTCTGATCAAAAACCAGCCCACCAGGAGTCAATGGAATCGGAGCACGCGGGGAGGGAGTGAACCCTGCATAGGCGCCACAGCGAAAAGGGGCACACTCCTGGGCGTCTTCTTGAGCCTCAAAGGGCAATGAGAATATTTGGAAACAACACACCTATGGAAAATTAGCAGCTTTTTTTTCCCCCAAAGTTTTTCAATCCAAAAACCCCAAATCCTCTGTGTTTTTATCCCAAAGGTTTTGGTATTCCTCTACAATTTGGAGCAGAGTAACTGAAAACAATAGTATCAGGAACTGCGGTTCTTGAAATCTGGCAAGCGCTGGCACTTTGCATATTAATGAGACAATGAAAATGGAGAGGGAACACACACATTCCATAAAAATAATGCAGCCAACAATGATAATGTACCAAGTAATACAAATTAGGCAAGGAAGAGGCTACAAACAGAATGAAGACAAGACGGAGGAAGGAGCTAGAGTTGTCAGTAATAGTGCATTTTAGAGAAGTCTTGAAGAGCTGATGACTGAACTTGGGGGCCTCCTTTTAACCCTTTGCCATGACCCACCTAAGCATGTTACATTTTATTAAGTAAATAAAACCAATGAAATCGTCACAGTTTCATGAAACGAACACCCAGACAACCCTGAAAGTTAAGGGTGATGATGTTAACTTTTCAAAAGTGTTAAAATTTCAAAAATGCTTGGTTAAAAAACAGTCTAGAATGCCAAGGGCATACTCTTTCATTTTAAGACAAATTAAAAATAACTTAGGATTTTGTTTGCACAGCTGTGTACTATTCATAATTAAGATACATGTCTTTGCTTATCTGAGACAGTGTTACAAGCCCTGTCTATTACAGAATCCGAGCAACTGTAACACTTTTTTATAACCAGACAGAAATTAAAAGTAATCCTTGTGATCTAACCACCCCCCAAAGGACAGAGAGGAGTCCCCAACCACGAGTGAAGGCATACCCTGTATGCCGACTTGGTCTCCCACTTCGGCTGCCAAGTCCTGAGTGACTTCGCCCTTTTCCTCCAGGCTTGGAACTGGTATCTTTTCATCCAAAAGGTCTTTGTCCTTAACATGAACTGTCTCCAAATTTCCTGCTGGTAGCTGATCTCCCAAAATTTCTTCTTTAGTCTGAGAAGCTCCCTTTGATTTCCCAACTTCTACCTGCGTCCCCAAATTTTCTTTTCTCAACAGGGGAGACGCCACCTGCCGCTTAGGATCTGGAACTTGTTTTTCCAAAGATTCTTCTCTGGTCTCAGGAGCTGCCTGCCGCTGTTTTCCAGCCCTGGTTTTTTCTGTCAATACAGTTGGTGCTGGGTGCCCGCTCCACTGCGTAGATAATCCTGATTCTGCATGGTCAGATAAGTTTTTAACCTCAACTGGCTTGTGGCTTTCTTTATCTCTTTTATTCAATCTAACTACTTTTGGCAACTGCTTTTCTTCTACATTTTGCTTCAAAAAATCTTTACCTATTTCTGATCTGGGCACTGCAGTTTCAGGCTGAGCACCTTTTCCACCTCTCTTTGATGGCTGATGGGGCTTTTCCGGATACGTGTAGCTCATATGTGGCTTCGGGGACCAGCTTTTCTCTTTTTCTGATGCCACAGCTTTGGGGGTTCTCATTTCAAAGGAAGGGGAGGCCTCTGATTTGGGAAACCCTCCTTTGGCTTTGCTTGCCACTCGGGGACCCACTTCTGAGGTGCCACCCTCCTCGTCAGACTCCGAGTCAGAGGAGCTGGATGAAGACGAAGACGAAGATGAACCGTCCGTCATTTTCCTGTTTTTCTGGAGAGTTTCTGAATCCTGTTTTCTGAATAGAGATGACGCTTTCTGAGGAAACTCCACCAAAGTCTTCCTTGACACAAATTTCGGGACCCCTTTCTCTGTGTACAGCACATCGTCGTCGGGGCTGGGGCCAGCTGCCGTCCCAGCTTTACTCACAACTGGGTCAGAACCACGCCAAGGTAATTTTTTAGACAATTCAGAGGCTGTTTGGGTGGGTAGTAGCTTGCCCCTTTCCTTTGCTTCCACTACATCTAGGGAATGGCATAAAGAGGAATATTATTTTTAGCATTTAATAAAATAATCTAAACCCATCAAAGTCACAGACATTTCATTACATACCAAGTCATCACTGATAACACTTTCAGTGTGATCACCCTAAGAAATGTTCCTTGGAAACCCACTCTTCAGTGAAAGCCAAACCACAGGAGAGAAAACAGTCAACAACATGATTTGTTTTGTAGCTGAAAAATGAAAGTGAGGATTTTTACCAATAGGAATAAGAAACTTGTCTCCATTTTTCACAATGACAGCTTCCTTGATGATTATTTTTTCAACTACTATTTACCCAAATTTAAGATGTTAAACTATGATATAAAGATATTTTCAGGAAGTATCACAGTTGTACAAATGTATAATTTCTTAAGTTGCTAAAAAGCTGGTGCTTCCCAAATATTTAAAAAAAAATTATCACATTGGATGAGCTTGAACTTTCTGAACATAACAACAAGGCAAATTTATTCAATCAAAATGAGCCAACAGCCTGGCCTGGGTTTGGGGTATGAGCACATGCGTGAAAGAGAGGGGGGCAGGTGGGAGGGTGCGTGTGGTTACAGCAGAGTCGCCCTGAAGACGGAGAAGAGTGTTTCAGAATTCACGAGTCACTGGGGAACACAAAAGTGTTAGAAAATAAAAAAAAATTATAAAACTTTAATATCATATATATCATTGGAAATTGCAGATTTTAAACTAAAAAAGAATTGGAATAAGCCCTAACAGAAAAGTCTTACATTTCATAAAGTCAATTATGAAAACAAATGAAATCAAACACTGATCAGAGGTAATGTCATTCAGTCTCCTCAGGAGGTAAACCTTTTCCAACTGGTAGAAGAAAAATATGGGACACGTTTTTTATAAAGTAAATTACTTTTCAAATTTAAAACAACAACAACAAAAATATATATATATTTTAATATTTCAGATGAGCAGACTGTAAACCCCGAGTCTTAATTTTCGGATCTAGAAGCCTGTAAAACACTAAAAGAATCTTCTCCTTTTCTAACATGGAAAAAAATATTCCCAACCTTTCTATCTCAGGCTATCCTGAAAGGTTTTAAATTGTGTTTTGAGCTTGGGAACATTTATTTAACAAACTGAAAGAAAACGATGAAGGAAAATTGAGGAATGATGAGAATCCAGAATCGGGCCAGGGCGAGGTTACTGCCAGCGTAAAAGGAAATGACGGAACCACTGGAGCCACGGGTGGCTGTTGTCACCTCCGCAGCCCCGTGCCACGTCTCCTCCTGCAGTATGCCCAGCGCCGGAACCTGCATTCTGGAGGGCCCAGGGCAGGCCAAGGCTAGTGCTCGGAACTCACCTTGGGCGCCAGCATCACGGTTAGCGTGAAAACGGGGCAGGACACAGAATGGCCATGCATTGTAGCATCCCATTTCCACTCAAATACAGAATCGAGTTTCTAAAAGGGGGTCTTTGGCTCTGCCCTATTTTAAAATCCATTTAAACCAAATTCATAAACCTGCAAAATCAAATAATTGTGTGCCCGTAGAGTTCTGCAATGAAGTACAAATGCAGATGCAAGATTAAGATCACCAAGGGGCGGAATAAGATTAGCAATAACATTCAACTAACTATTCATCAGCAAACTCTAATAAAAGAAGGTAAAAGATGAGCCAGATACAATACAGAATTGAACTACTGTTCTCATGATAAACATCATAAAGTTACGAAAACCGTACCAGCTAACATTTGATCAGAATAAGGAATTAATATTAATTTCTTAGGTGATAATGGTATAATGGTTATGTTAAAAAAATACTCCTTATTGAGATACACATTGAAATATTAAAAGATGAAATTGGGCAAAAAAAAAAAAAAAAAAGAAAACTGGATTTGAAACAAGCCAGGTACAGCACAGAATTAAATAACATTCCTGGCAAATCCAGGTCTCCAGCCAGCTGGGCGCACAGACAGCACGGGATGGCGTCTCCACAGCCGTGTGCTGGGTCGAAGAGACTGAGAAAGCATGAAAGCCGATTTGGGGGCTGGAACTCTCAACAGAGTGTCAGTATTTTATAACCTAGATGTTCGTGGGTGGGGAGCAAGGGGTGGAAATAACAAAAGAATGTAAACACTTTCAAATATGCAAACTGAGGAAATGGTATTTTGATGAAAATACCACCAAACTCAAATTCACATTCTAAAACCCCTTACGAATCTACGATTTACAAAGAGACTGTACACATTGCATATTCTTTCAAGCATTAATTACGGTTTCATAAACTGAGACTAAAAGCCATGGAAGTGGATCATAATCAATTATTAATAATTAGCAGGGAATAGAAATGAGATTATTCCCAGAAGACAGGTATTTAAAATATGTTGCTATATTTCATTCCCTGTTTTCCTTCAATGAGAATATTCTACTTTGGTATGCAGGGCAAAAAAGTAAAATCTGGTGGTAAAAGTCAACGTGAGTGTGGAAAGAGCTGGAAGCAGATCAGACAGCATGCGTCATCAAAGCGAGCCCGAAGGGAAGAGAGCTGCTCCTGCTGCCTCCACACCACACAGGCTTCGACTGAGCAGATGGTGGGAAGTTGCAGACGACTATCAAAAGCACTGAAAAAGTCAAGGCCAGGGGACGGAAAGGAGGCAGGGTTCACGTCTCTGTCACGTGTCAGGACCATCTCTACGCCACGGTGTCTTTACACTCTGAATCATCTACTCCAGGTTATAATCTGGCATCTGGAAAACATGGAACCAGACTATTATGTTACTGATGTGTATGATCAAATCTGCTACAGATGTTATGTCTGATTATAATCCGGGCATTGCTAAAAAGAAAGAACCGTAAATTATATATCTAATAAAACTCCTTTCATGTTTGGGAGACTGACTGATCTGTTTACTCCGCATTCTCTTTTCTTTATTACCATTTAAATCTTACTTTTTGGTGAACTTTTCTTCTTGGGATTCGATGCAACTCCCTTTTCACTCTTTCCTGATTCTGTAGAGAGAAAACAGGTAGAGGAAAGTCCTCGAAGTGCTGGTGCTTCTGGAAGCAAAATCTGACAAAAGAATTAACAAATACGAACATTTTAGAGTAATACCACGTATAACAGTCATTACTATGGCTTTGCACTCATAAGACACATTTTAACACACAATTTTCATAGTGTGTTTTATGGAATTTTGGAAAATACAAAAAAAGCAGAAAGAACAAAAAAAGAAACACCTGAGTAAAAGACAATCACTAACATTTGGGTACTTCTACCAGACTTTCTCATATGCATATTTTTAAATAGTCTCCTATTTTCTATTAACCTACAAAATGCTGGGTTTTTTTGTAAGACGTTTTTCTATACCTAGAAAGTAAATAAAATAGGAGAAAAACTGTTCAGCCATTTAAAATGACACAACTACTTCAAAAGTATTTGCAGTATATCGTAACTGAAAAACATGTGAAGGGTTAACTCACTCATCACCTATTTACCAAGACCCATCATGTGCTGAACACATAATAGAGGCACGTTTATTTTTACACTTAGGATTGTAAGCCCTTGTGTATCTGTACTGCACAAAGAAAAGCTGAAAAAATCATTCAGAACTAGATACTTCAAGGAGCAAACAGTATATTCTCACTACATTTTTTTCCTCATCTGTACTTTATTTTGAAATTGATAAAATTGTATCGAGAATGCCCTAGGGACACCTCAGAGCCAAACAAAACAAAACAAAACCCAAGTCTTCTTCAGTTTCCTCTTTATCTTTTGTAATTTGAAATCCCCACCAAGGCAGTTGATCCAGTTAGCCAATTAAGCCCATAGTTCTTTAATGCCCTAAACCCGCCCCTATAACATGGGCAAACCCTCCTCCAATCACTAAGAGTTAAGCTAACTTCCTTTTTATGTCTATAAAAATCCTGCGCCATCTCTAGAACCCCTAATGGCTCTGGCTTCCTTTGCTGCAACAAAACTTTGGTGTCCCAAACTCGACTCAGATTTGTCTTTCACATAATGGATAGTTACTGCTTTTGTCATAAGAACCACTTTTAATTAAAAAAAAAAAAGTAGTGCTGTGATCTTGTTTTATACATGGAGAGAGCTTTTTTTTCTCCCCCTTTTCACAGGTCGGGTGACGTAAGCCAGGTGAGTTACCTGGTCACTTAAAACCCCCCTCCTCCCTTCTGGTTAAATACGAAATAAACCGCCCTCCAAGGAACGGTGCAGTGCGGGCCCAGCCGGGGCGGTGCCGGTTCTCCCCGCGGGCTGCACAGCAGCACCCGGCGAACGTCCCCGGCCTCCTGGCGCCGCGCGCGGACGGTCACGGGCGACCCCGGGTCAGCAGGGGCCTCCACCCCCCGGACCCCGGCCCACTCTCCTGCGTCCCAGCCCGGAAGGACGCTGGAGGCTGCGACACAGCCGGGGCCGGGCGGCGCCCGCGCGCTGCCTTCACCCTGCCGGGGCAGGTTCCTCCTTTACCTTCAGCACCCCAGCTCGTCCCTGCCGCAGCAGAAGCGGGGCGGCCATGGCGGTGACACCTGCGGGCCGCGCCTGGGCTGGAAGCGAGGACGCAGCCAGCAGGGAGGCGGACGTCTGCGCGCGCACCACCGCCTGGAGGGCCCGCCCCTTGTTCCGAGTCTGCCAATCACAGGTAGGGACGAGAGCGGGGAGGGACAGAGGACGCCTTGGGTCGCGAAGTCGGCTCCTGCGCGTGCGCCATCGCCTGGAGGTCCCGCCCCTTGAGCCGAGCTCGCCAATCGCAGGCAAAGTCGAAAGTGGCATTACCTGCGCGCGCAACCCCAGCCGCTTCCGGTGTACCCCCCCCTCCCCGGCGCCTCAAAGCCACGCCAATCAGAGGCCGGGACGAGGGGGGCCGGCCTCAGGGAAGAGGCGGGCTCTGGGTGGGTGTGGGGGGGTGAGAGGCACCTTTCCGCAGTGTGAGCGCAGGGCAACCTGCAACGGACTGCTCGGTTGCGCTCTGTCCCGGGTGAGCAGCTTCCTTCTCTTAGCCTTTCCGGTCCTCCGTGTTTGGGGGCCCCGAAGGCCTTCTCCTTCCCCTAACGACACCCCCCAAGCGCCGCCACCTCCAACTTCCACGAGGGGGAGCCCCCCCATTCCCCACGCGGTTTAAACTGGTCGGGGAGGCGGTCGGGCTGCAGATACAGGACCACTCGGACCCTCACCCGAGGGGACTGGAGTCGCCTGAATCCGGTGGGACCTGCTGCATCCACCCGAGGGCAGAGAGAACCTCCCCGGCCGGTACCTGCCTCTCGGAAACGGAAGGAGAGCGCTTTGCCCTAAGGGTGAAGGAAAGGCGCGCGCTAGCGGGAGAATTAGCCTTTGGAAGGCTACTGAGTGTACAGGTGATGGAAATAACATGGGGAACTGCCCTGGAACGGGACCCCTTCCCCAGTGTCGGCACTGGCGGCCGAGTGGGCGGGGTGGGGTCTCGGGGTTCAGGGGTTAACTCGGGTTAAGAGTGAGCACTGGGGGCCATCTCTCCAGTCCCTGAAGAAGGAGCATCATTTTGACTGCAAGGTAACTATGGCAACGATGGGGAAGCAGGATGCTTAAGGCTGGAGAGAACAGGGACTACCAAGAAGCTAACAGTCCGGTGAGGATGCTAATCCCTAAACTGAATTTAACCAAGGAGAATAGAAGGGAACAGAGCCAAGTGCAGGGGGTCAATATAAAGTACTGCAGAAAAATCGAAGAAGCCGAGGCCAGAGAAAGGGATGATGGTTTCTGGAATATGTGTGGAGAGGAGGCAGTTTCCAATCAGCTGGAAATTAGGTTTTGCTGATAGAGGGCATGTTCCTCCAGTGCTTAAATTCTCTGCCTAGAGCAACTGTTGACCCAGCATTTTTAGACAAAACCTCAAAGACAGGTTTGTCTATATTCCTTCCTTTATTAAGCATATACAATTGTATCAAAACTATTAGAAATTGTCCCTTATGTCTCCTAAGAGTAGGTTGAAACATCTTTTAAAAATAACTAGTTTTGTGTTCAAATAACAGTAGCACAGAGAATCACTTGGACCTATACCCTGAACATTTAATTCCCAGGTGTTTGGGCCAAAACAGAAAACAAAAATACTCAGCTCCACACCATCCATAGGGATGCCCTAGCTCTGCATTCTTGTCTAACACATCTGTTCTTTGTAAGACCCGAAGAAAATGGTAAAATATCCAGTGTATTACTGCATTATCCCTCCTAAATAAATAAAATTTAATTGCCTTTTAAAATTTTGAAAGTTTTAAAGAATTCTGTGACTTCTAAAATAATGCTATGTTTTTTAGATGAAATAGAATAAAAACTGGTAGCTCAGCAAACAGGAAGTAAATTTAAAAGTGTTTTTTTGTCAAGACAAAATCAGGAAAGACTAGTAAAATAATGTTTGTTTTTACAAGGAAAATAAAACCTTGCAGGACTGTGCTTTATGGCTGTCTCTGCTGCAGGAGAGCTAGGGAGAAGCGGTTTTAGATAGGGCTCGGGTGGCTGCATCAGAGGGATCTCACTAGGAGAGTAGAAGCTCTCATTAGGGTTTCACAAAAGAGGGAATTTAATGCAGGTACTCCGTTAAGCAGGTGATGGAGACGCTGAGTGAGGGAACCCGGAGATTCGCAACAGAAGGAAGCCGCCAGCACCCTTGGGATGGAGAGACAGATATAGGAGGAGATGCTACAAAGCCCACAGAAGGTGGGTCACTCCTGTGGAGCTGGGATCCCCGTGGGCCATCTAGCAGGAGCCGTGGTAGAAACACACGCAGCCAGAAGTGTCAGGCTGTCTTTCCCTTCAGCCTGCTACACTCCCACCAGGGCCTCCCAGGGGCCAAACCCAGGGAAGCACAGGGGCAGGGCAGAGGGGGAGCTGGGAAAGTGGCCCAGCACTGGCAGACAGGCAGGCCAGCAGTGTCTGCTAGCAAAGCCGAGAACAGAGAAAAAACCATTAGCCTAAGTCAGCAAAGTGGCTGGATGTCTGAACAATTGTATTTCTACACACCAGCAACAACCAGAAAATGTAACTTTAAAAGGATCCCTTTATACTAGCAAAAAAGCCCTGTGTTTTTGCTAAAAATAGATTTTAAAAATTTTTGCATGCCTTTTATGGATAAAATAACATTTTATTGTAAGACATGAAGGGGAAGATATTGACAAATGAAGAGGAAAGATGTTCCTACATATTATAAATGTTTATTTTCTTCAAAATAATAGAACACATTCCATTAAATTCTAAGCAGTGCCCCAGCAGGGTTTTGGGGGAACTTGACTACCTAATTATAAATTGGTATGGAAGGGACAAAGGGCTGGAATAGCCAAGGCATATGGAAAGAGAAGGAGGAGGAGGAAAAGGCCTGAAGACTTGCCACAGCAGACACCAAACCTTAAAATGCTGCTGTGGTGACTAGGACAGTGTGGTGGTCACTCAGGGACATGCGTTTGACAACAGAACACAACAGAGTCCAGAAGGAAACCCGCACCTTTATGGAAACTTGACAGAGGTTTCCTTGTGGAGCATGTGTGAAAGGATGAGCCCCTCCATAAACTGAGTCAATGCAGCTGATTACCTGTATGGAAAAAAAAGAAAGAAAATTGGATTTCTTATACCTTACATAGAAATCAATTCCAGTGAAAGGTCTATAAGAGAACAATTCACTATGAATTCTAAGCAAGACAAAAACAATTTAAGCTATAATGAAAAAGATCTATTATTATTAAAATTAGGATGTCTGTTTCTCAAAAGCATGATAAAAAGTGAAAATATAAGCCACAAACTGGTAGATAATTTAACCCACAAAGAATTAGAATACAAAATATATAAAGAGTTTCCTACTAATCAGTAAGAAAGACCAGCTACCCAATTGCAAAATGGTCAAAAGTTAAGAGTAGGGGGATTGAGAACATCTTCTTGACCAAAAGGGGGATACAAAATGAAAGGAAATAAAAGTTTCAATGGCTGAGAGATTTCAAATGGAGTTGAGAGGTCGCTCTGGTGGGCATTCTTACGCACTATATAGATAACACTTTTTAGATTTTAATGTATTGGAATAGCTGGAAGTAAATACCTGAAACTGTCAAACTCCAACCCAGTAGCCTTGATTCTTGGAGATGACTGTATAACAATGTAGCTTTCAAAGGGTGACTGTGATTGTGAAAACCTTGTGGATCGCACTCCCTTTATCTAGTGTATGGATGGATGAGTAGAAAAATGGGGACAAAAACTAAATGAAAAATAGGGTGCGATGGGGTGGTGATTTGGGTGTTCTTTTTTACTTTTATTTTTTATTCTGATTCTTTCTGGTGTAAGGAAAATGCTCAAAAATAGATAGGGGTGATGAATGCATAACTGTATGATGGTACTGTGAGCAGTTGATTGTACACCATTGATGGTTGTATGTTATGTGAATGTATCTCAATAAAACTGAATTTGATTAAAAAAAATTAAGTGTAGGTAGTGCCCAAATGATGAAACATGCTTACCATCATAGTAATTTGTAAAAGTTCAAATTAAAATCACAGTGAGATTCAGTTGCAGAGCCATTGAACTGTCAAAAATAAAAATATCTGACAATAGTAAATATCATTGAATATATGGAACAATAAGCGCTCTTATACTTTGCAGTTGGGAGTGTAAGTTTATAAAACCATTTTGGAAATAAGCTTGGTAATATCTGGCAAAGCTCAAGGTGGCTATTTATCTATCCATAGTAAATGTACTGAGGATATTTATATATGTAGTAAATATACTGTGATGCAGAAATTCTACTCCTGGGATTCACCCCACACAATCAGTTCTCACATGCTTGTCCCAAAGGTATATACAAAATCGTTTACAGGTGTATTGTTTAAAATAGTATATAGTTAGAAACAATCTAGATATCATGAGAAGGAGAACAGATAAAAAATTATGTTATTTTTATAAGCATAATACTGTAGAGCAGTGAAATTGATTGAACTACAGCTGTATACATCAATAGGAAAGAATCTCACAAAACTAAACTAAAAAAGAAGTTTGCAAAAGAATATATATACTTAGAGCACATGTTGAATGAGTAACATAACTAAGGGTTTAGTTTTTATTTCCTTCATTTGACATGTGCTTGTCATTGGGAAACAATAAAATAACACTGTTTTTAGAAAAAAAAAGAATACATATAGTATGATACCAATTTACATGCACTTTAAAATTTAAATGTTTTGCAATATGTACACATGTTGGAAAAGAATAAAGAAATGTGCAAATGATAAACACCAAATGCAAACTCAGGATAGTTGCTACTCTGGGAGGGGGTACTGGCGTGAGGTCCGAATGGAAGGGGGCCCAGGGCCTCACTTGGATTGGTAATGTTTATTTCTTAAGATGTATTGTACATGCACGGGTATTTGTTATATTACTCATATATTTTTGACATATATGGAATATTTCATAATACATTTCAATAAGCAAAAAATCGGAGCTAGGCTTCATTTAATGCGCCAACATTATAAATAATAGTTTTCAATACCCACTTAATGGGGAAGTTGTAGATTCTGATACTACTGCTATAAGTTCTATATTCCTGAACACTGAAGGGCACA
The DNA here is from genome assembly GCA_004027775.1 of Bradypus variegatus. Taxonomy (NCBI): domain Eukaryota; kingdom Metazoa; phylum Chordata; class Mammalia; order Pilosa; family Bradypodidae; genus Bradypus; species Bradypus variegatus. The sequence goes on from PVKY010001167.1 coordinate 17,649, forward strand.
ATGGTTTTGTCTAGCATGATCCTGTATATATGAGTCTTGCATATATAAGCTGGCTCTAAGGCATTATACACTGGTGGCAGAATAAAACTTGCACCCAGCTTTGAAGATCTGCCTTCATCATATCCTATTTTGCAAAGTAGACCATTACAAGAGACTTCCAGTGTTGAGCAGCCAAACGTCACTACATGTGGCAAATAGCAAGAGCTGACAACTAATAAGAACTGTTAGTTTTTAGAACACCAATGTCCTAGAAATGAAAATGTGTGTTAAAACCACACCAAATGAAAGACGGCGGAGTGGGTGAGGCAGAGCGGCTGCTCTGTGAAAGAAACTAGAGAGGGGCCCGAGGACGCCTGGGTCCGCGGTTTCAGGGTGTGACAGGCCGTCGAAGGACCCCTACAGTATGCGGTGGGGATGGCAGGGGGAGGTGGGGCGGAGAGATGGCGCCTCAGGGGACGGGGTGATTTGTTTGGCCAGGACTGCCTCCCAGGACCAGCAGCGGCCCTCCCCTCCCGTGCACCCACCTTGGCAGTTAGCTGGGGGGGTGATCCTGCACAGCCACAGCCGGGAGCGCCCCGGAGGGAACCCGGGAAGCAGCATTTACTCTCCCCGCAGGGAATTTGGGGGTGGGGTGTACTACAGAAGCTGGGAAAGGAGAGGACACCACACGGAAGCATCAGGAGCCCCTCCCACACCCTAGAGGCCCCAGGGCACAGGGCAGGCAGGGAGCGGCGCACGTTAGCGCTGGAGGATTCCCTGCGGAACTGCTCAGGGCCCAAGTGGCAGCCCCAGGGCAGGCAGTTCCCAGAGCATGCGGAGATCTGGTGCACTGATTGGTTCCTCACCTGGCTTGGACTCCGCCCACCACCCAGGAGAAGTTTGGGGGAGACCTAGTTGGAGCGCCACCTGCTGGTAGGTTAGGGAAACTGCGCTCCAGCAAGCTGTAGCTCTGTCAAATTATATATAAATGCTCAAATAATCCTGCATTTCCTAAAAATAACCTTATCAAGTCAAGCATGTGCCTCAAAGCCAACAGAAAATCATAAAGCACCTGAGGAATCTAGAAGACATGAAAAAGCCAAACGAACAAGTTAAAAAGCCAGAAGAGTCACAAAATTTGGAGCAATTAAAGAAGTACACACAAATCTCAGAACAATTGCCAAGAGATGGAAACAATCCAAGAGTCCTTCAACAGACAAGTGGATAAACAAAATGTGGCATATACCTACGATGGAATACTATGCAACAATAAGAAGGAGCAAAGTCCTGAAACATATCTCAAGGCAAATGACAAAACACAACATATCAAAGCTTCCAGCATGCAGCAAAGGCGGTGCTGAGAGGGAAATTTATTGCCCTAAATGCCTATATTAAAAAAGAAGAAAGAGCAAAAATTGAGGAATTAATTGCTTACCTGGAGGAACTAGAGAAAGAGCAGCAAACTAACTCCAAAGCAAACAGAAGGAAAGATATAACAAAGATTAGGGCAGACATAAACAAAATTGAGAACATGAAAGCAATGGAGAGAATCAACAAAACCAGAAGCTGATTCTCTGAGAAAACAGTAAAATCGATGGACCCTTAACTAGGCTAACAAAACGAGAGAGAGAGGGAGAGGGGAGAGGGAGAGGGAGAGGGAGAGGGAGAGGGGGGCGGAGAATGTAATAAATAATATCAGAAATGGGAATGGGGACATAACCAGTGACCCTGTAGAAATAAAGGAGATAATTGTAAGAAAAGGTTAGGTTTAGCTTTCACATAAAAGCCACGTGGAATAGAAAAATGGAGATAGGGCAGAAGAGCTGGCTTAAACTAGCCCCATAGTGAGGGGAAGCAAAAAGAGAGAGAGCGCCATGATGTAAGTCTAGAATCAGCGCCAGTTCCTTATGTGGGAAAGATAACCAGGGTTACTGGAATGTAAAAGAGTGGGGGGGTATGGTCAAAGGTGGGAACCCTTAGTGGGAAATTTAAACTGGATGAGCTCTCTCTCGGATAGGCTGTACAATTCAAAATCTCAAAGACGGGCTCGTTAGCTCTCTTGGATAGGCTGTAAACTCTGGAGTACCAGCCAATGGGGAAACAGGGGAGGGACATGCGTGTTAGGAGTAGGATATAACTATCCCCGTGTTCTTTTTCTGGCACGCCTGCCATGTTTCTGGCTGTATGTCCGGTCTTGCAAGATTGTGAATACATTCTTTTCTCCTCCACAACCAGGTGAGCGTTTTTAAGATATAATGCTTGTATCTAACAATAATGAGAAGATACTGTAAGCAACTATATGCTGACAAACTTGACAATGTAGACAAAACTGGCAACTTTGTACAAAAGCATGAATAACCAACGTTGACCCTGAGAAGAAATGGTCGACCTCAACAAATCAATCACAAGTAAAGAGATTGAATCAGTTATCAGAAAGCTCCCCACAAAGAAAAGCCCAGGACCAGATGGCTTCACATGTGAATTCTGTTAGGTCTGGGCCCAAGGCCTTTCCCCATCTCCCTCTTTTGTAAAGCCAGGCCATGTTATTGCTTTCTCCCTTCCCCACTTCTCGTGCCTCTGCCCACTGCCTTTGTTTGCCCCCATCACTGCCTCCCCTTCCCCCGTTTTCGAGCCGCTACCTCACCGCCTTTGTTAGAGCCCGTCGCTACCCCCTTCCTTTCCCTACTTCCACCACAGGATTGTTCCCTCCCTCCCCCACCTCTCCTGTTTGAGACTACAAGCAAGGCATTGCCAAAGTTATAAGATAAACTGTGTGTAATCCCCTATTGGCCAAAAGTCACATATCTTATATCCAAGGCACCACGTAACCTAGTAGACAGAAGGCAGTATGAAAAAGGAACCCCACCACCCAACTGTCATTCCTGAGCAGCTTTTCTGGCTGACTAGGGCTGCCCTGCGACTTCTCTCAATAGACCTAATAAAACTTTTTTACTGTTGCCTGCCATTTGGCTTCATCACCTGTCTTTCGAACCAAACTATCTTACAAATTCTACCAAGCATTCAAGAAAGAATTGTTACCAATCCTGCTCTAACTCTTCAAAAAAATTAAAGAGGAGGGAAAGCTGCCTAATTCATTCTATGGGCTTACATCACCCTAATACCAAAACCAGACAAAGATACTACAAGAAAAGAAAATTATAGACCAATTTCTTTAATAAACATAGATGCAAAAATCCTCAACAAAATACTTGCATATGAATCCAGCAGCACATTAAAAGATTTATATACCATGACTAAGTAGGTTTTATTCCAGGTATGCAAGGCTGGTTCAACATAAAATCAATTAATGTAATACACCAACCACATCAATAAATCATAGTGGAAAAACCACATGATTGTCTCAATTGATGCAGAAAAGACATTTGACAAAATTCAACAGCCTTTATTGATGAAAACATTCCAAAGGATAGTAATAGAAGGGACCTTTCTCAATATGATAAAGGCAATATATGAAAAACTCAGAGCTAACATCATACCCAACAGGGGAAGATTGAAAGCTTTCCCTCTAAGATCATGAACAAGACAGGGATGCCCATTGTCACCATTTATGCCATTTATGGTGGCATTATTCATGATTGCCAAGAGATGGGACAGTTCAAATGTCCTTCGACAGATGAGTGGATAAACAATCTGTGGTATATACATACGATGGAGTATTACATAGCTGTAAGACAGAATAAAGTCACAGAGCATATAACAACATAGATGAAACTTGAGGACATTATGTTGAGCAAAATTAGCCAAAAACAAAAGAACAAATACTTTATGGTCTCACTAATAATGCACTAATATTAATGAGCAAATTTTGAGAGTTAATGCTTATAACACAGGTTATCAGGAGATAGAAAGAGGGTAGAGATCGGGCATTTGATGCTAAAGGAGTATAGAATGTTCAACAGGATTGATTGTAGAGATCCAGAAATGGATATCACAATACTGTGTGATGGTAGCGCAATATTGTAAGTACATTGAACAAAGATGACTGTGAGTAAAGTTGAAAGAGGAAGGCTAGGGCCATGTATGACACCAGAAGGAAAGATAGAAGATAAAGATTGGGACTGTATAAGTTAGTGAAATCTAGAGTGGTCAATGATGGTGATTAAATGTAAAAATATAAAAATGTTTTTAAATGGAGAAGAAATGAATGTCAACTTTGCAAGGTGTTGAGAATGGGATGGTATTGGAGAAAAATATAATCAAGGAAAACTAGAGTATATAATTAACAGTATCATTGTAATATGCTTCCATTAATTGTAACAAAGGCAACATACCAAAGCTAAATGTCTATAAGAGGGGGATATAAGGGAGGGGTAAGGGATTCTTGGTGGTGGTGTTGATGGCTGACCTTTTTATTTTATTTTATTTTATTTTGTCTTTTATCCTTTTTATTATTCTTATTTTATTTTTTTTTTGGAGTAATAAATGTGTTCAAGGGCTGATTATGGTGATGAATGCACAATTATATAATAATTCTCTGAACCACTGATCATACATTGCGGATGATTGTATGGTATGTGAATATATCTCTATAAAATTGCAGTGAAAAAATAAGCAGAGGGATACAAGTGCTGGAGAAAACGTGGAGAGAGGGAGATAACTATTTGCTGTTGCTGGGGAAGTAGAATGGTGCAGCTCATCTGGAGGGCAGTGTGGTGGTTCCACAGGAAGCTACGTCTGGGGTTGACATAAGGTCCTGCACCCTCATTACTGGGTATATACTTGAAAGAACCGAGAGCAGGTATACAAATGGGCATTTGCACACTGGTGTTTATGGCATCAATATTCACAATTTGCAACGGATGGAGGTGGCCTAAGGGTACACTGGCTGATGAACAGAACGGTGAACTGTGGGGTATGCGCTCAATAGAATACTGAGTGGCTGCAACAAGGAATGAAGTTGTGAGGCCTGCAACTAAATGGATGGACCCTGAGGATCACATTGTGAGTGAAATGCACCAGAGATGAAAAGAGAAACATTGTAGTACCTCACTAATACAGACTAACTATAATGTGAGAACGCTGAGAACCCAATCTTAGAGCACAGCTTGTCACGGGCACGCTTGTTGTAAAGCTCTTACAGCAGTCACATCTATTCCTGAGTTGTAATGGTTATCTCCAAATTCTGATGCTGAGCTCTTCGTGTATAATCTGGTCTGTCCCTAGAACTTCGAGTATCTGTGTGACACCTGAGACTCAGAGCCAGAGCTCGGCAGCTATGAATGTCAGGATTATCTCATTAAGCAACTGTTTAAAAAGCTGAAAAAGAGTTCAGAATTCAATTAGAGATGCAAATGAACCAGATCTGGTTAGGACTAAGGCAAGTCAGACTAAAGGTGTTTTAAAACTTTTGTGTGAGACCAAAGGAAGAGATGTTTATTTGGTACAGAATCTATCTTTTCTGTAGCATACAAAATAATTTAACTTGTACTATACATTTACTCAAACACTGTAAATACGTGGAACTTTGAATAGGGAGTGAGATCTAGTTGATTGTACAGCTTAGTGTGAACTCCCCATACATCCCAAAGTGATTTGGGCAGAGAATAAAAATGTATTTGCAAAGCCCCTCTGAGGGACTCAGGGAAAATGTGGAAATACTAAACTTCTCCCTGGGGAATTGCTGATATTCTCACAAACACTGGGGTCTACCAATTTAGAAGGCTGAGTCCTTGATCTTGGGGCTTGCTTGTTACTATAAAGGAGAGGCTAAGCCTACTTCTAATATGCCTAAGAGTCATCTCTGGAGAACCTCTTTTGTTGCTCAGATGAGGCCTCTCTTTCTAAACCTACTTTGGCAGGTGAACTCACTGCCCTCCCTGCTTTGTGGGACATGGCTCCTAGGGGTGTAAATCTCTCTGGTAACATAGGACATGGCTCCTGGTGATGAACTTGGACCTGGCTTCATAGGATTGAGAAAGATTTCTGGACCAAAAGGGAGAAAAGAAATGAAACAAAATAAAGTTTTAGTGGCTGAGAGATTTCAAATGGAGTTGAGAGGTCATTCTGGAGGTTATTCTTATGCATTATATAGATATTCCTTTTTAGTTTTTAGTGTATTGGAATAGCTAGAAGGAAATACCTGAAACTGTTAAACTGTAACCCAGTAGCCTTGATTTTGGAAGACGATTGTATAACTATGTAGCTTACATGGTGTGACCATGTGATTGTGAAAAAGTGTGGCTCACAATCCCTTTATCCAGTGTATGGACAGATGAGTAGAAAAATGGGAACAAAAAGTAAATGGGGGAGGGGGGATGGGATGTTTTGGGTGTTTTTCTTTACTTGTATTTTTATTCTTGTTTTTATTTTTTAATTAAAAATTTTTTGGAGTAATGAAATGTTCAAAAATTGATTGTGGTGAATGCACAACTATATGATGCTAATGTGAACAATTCCTTGTACAATGTGGATGATTGTAGTATATGTGAATATAGTTCAATAAAACTGAGTTAAAAATAAAAATTAAAAATAAAAGTATGACCCATTGATATGCTGTTTATAAGAGACTTATCTTAGACCCTGTGACACAAAGAGACTGAAAGTGAAAGAATGGAAAAAAATATTCTACGTAAGCTGCAACCAAAAGAAAGCAGGGGTAGCTATGCTAATATCAGGCAAAATAGACCTTAAATGCAAATATGTCATAAGAGACAAAGAAGGACACCAGATGCGTCCCCCTGTCCCATAACACTGATACCCCTTTTCAACATGGACAGGTTAGGGTGGTCCCTGCCTAGACATCCCTGAATATCAGGAAAGTGATTAAACTAGAGGAAGGGGGAGCAGCAGACAAGATGGAATTTAACAAAGGATTATGAATGCTGAATCTTTATATAATTTTATTTTTCTTAGTTGCTAGGGTATTAGAATAACTAGAAGGAAAGAATTGAAATGGGGGAACTGTAACCCACAGCATTCTTTGAAATTTGCTTTATAGCTACTTGTTAAATTGTAATTTGAAAGTTATCACCTTTTTGCATGTATGCTATATTTCACAATAAGGAAATAACTGAAACTATGGTACAGTAACTTGCAACATTTTTTGGAAATTTCCTATATAACTACTTGTTAAATCATACTTTGAAAGTGATTACCTTTTTGCATATATGTTATAATTCACATTAAGGAAATAACTGAAACTGTAGAACAGTAACCTGTAACATTCTTTGAAATTTGCTTGTTAAATTGTACTTGGAAAGTCATCACTTGTATGTATATATGGTAAATGCTACAATAAAAAATATGATTAAAAAACATAAAAAAGCCCACACTATATTAATTCTCTGTATTGTTTTTGCAATTTTCCTGTAAGTTTGAAATAATTTTTAAAAATCCACACCCAATGGATTACAAGTGACTGTAAGTACAGTCCTCTGGCCTTTTATCCTTGATCGTGTGCATCCAAAGGACAGAGGTGGCTTCAGGGTTAAATATTCGCAATCACCCAGAAGACTCACCAGAATCATTGATGTTAGTAGCACTACCTTGGATTCTTTTTTTATTGACAGGTGAAACAAATAAAAAATATTGTTAGCTTTGTCAAGAAATAAGATTTTTTGTTAGAAGTATAATTGTAAAATAGAAACTAATTTGTGATATGAAAGATTTAATCTGGTACCTTGTAGATTCTCTCAGCTATACAAGAGGGTTCCTAAGAATCTTAAAGAAGAAGAGAGAGGCTTGTTTCAAAAAGACCTGGGAAGTGGCTTTTGGAGTGTGGAGTGGAACCTAAATCAGATTCATGAGAAGCCCACGAAGTTTAAGAGAATTGTATTGAAGAGTGTACCACCATCGAACTGAAAGGAACTGGCCAGTGTAAAATTTAAATTTGGGAACCTCTAGCCTCCTAACTTTCTAAGGGCAGGAAGTAGGTTGAGAAGGTTGCTCAAAGGTCACACATTTCAGAGTAGTTAAGATGGTGGTAGGAAACGAGGGACATCCAAGAGGGCAGAGGCTGGGGTCATGCTGAAATATACACTGGGGGGACACTCCCATTGAGCAGAACCCAGACCGAATCAAGGAACATTTTACTCCTGGGGCATCTGAAAAAATTTGCCAGTGGATTTCAGAATTGCCTTGGAGCAGTAATGCTCTGTACATCCCGTTTTCCCCCTTTTCAAAGGAAGCATTTATTGTGGTCATCCCTTCACATTTTGCTGTTGTATGCTGGATGTGGAGTGGGGCAGATAACTCATCTTCTTCGCTTGTAGGCCTCTGGTTCAAGAGGAACTGCTCCTGAGGGGTCTCACTCAAACCTAAAAGAGACTGTGAGGTCCTGGACTTTGCATCCAATGTAGTGATTGGACAAGACTTTGGTGATGTTGAGAAGAGGTGAGTGTTTTTCCTATGGTGTGACATGAATAACCAGTGCCATAGGGTATACTGTGGTAGATTTAATCACAAAATGGTCTCAATTTCCCACCCTTCCCTTCACCCAGGCCTTTTGTAATGTAGCTCTTCCAAAAGTCCAAATGACTTTGTAGTTCTTCTAATAAAGAGATGGAGTCTATTTCCCCAACCTTTGGATCTTATTCCTTTCGTGAGTTTCTTTGGTCAACAGAATATGTCAGAAGTTACAGTGCACCAGTTCCCAGGCTAGACCAAGAGGCCTTGTGTGCATCCTTTCTCTTGCCATGGAGACAAGCCCTGGTGTTTGCTGGAGGATGAAAGGCCATGTGGCATAGAGACGAGCCGTCCCAGCTGAGGTCGTCCTAGAACAACTAATCCTCTTCCGACCAGGTGATGGGCCACAGAGGCCTGGCCAGAGCCCAGCCCACGTCACAGGAGCCACCCACCCAAACCCACCCAAATGGCCAACCCGAAGAACTGTGCCAGATGTAAATGCTTTTAATTTTAAGCCACCAAGTTTTGTGTTTGTTATGCAGCGTACTGTGGCAATACATAACTGATACAGTTAGTAATAACGTAGCCAACTCCTCTGAGAAAAATCACTGAGGGAGATGGTACAAAACCACATGACTTTCTGTTTTTTTTCCCCAAGCATCAAAGGATTAATATGCCCTCATTTTTTTTATATTCATTTTATTGAGATATATTCACATACCATGCAGTCATACAAAACAAATCGTACATTCGATTGTTCACAGTACCATTACATAGTTGTACATTCATCACCTAAATCAATCCCTGACATCTTCATTAGCACACACACAAAAATAACAAGAATAATAATTAAAGTGAAAAAGAGCAATTAAAGTAAAAAAGAACACTGGGTGCCTTTGTCTGTCTGTTTGTTTGTTTGTTTCCCCCATTTTTCTCCTCATCCATCCATGAAGTAGACAAAGGGGAGTGTGGTCCTTACGGCTTTCCCAATCCCACTGTCACCCCTCATAAGCTACATTTTTATACAATTGTCTTCAAGATTCATGGGTTCTGGGTTGTATTTTTATCGTTTCAGGTATTTATTGCTAGCTATTCCGATTCATCAGAACCTAAAAAGGGTCGTCTATATTGTGCGTAAGAGTGCCCACCAGAGTGACCTCTCGGCTCCTTTTGGAATCTCTCTGCCACTGAAGCTTATTTCATTTCATTTCCCCCTTTTAGTCAAGATGTTCTCCATCCCATCATGCCGGGTCTACATTCCTCCCCGGGAATCATATTCCACGAATATGCTCTCATTTTTATGTAGATTTTTGGGAATTAGTCACATTAAGAGAAAAAAAACAACAACCAAGTTATACATGACTGAATTTGAGTTCTGGGTTTTGTGTAATAAGCTAAAAAATCAGATAATAAAAATATTTGGGGCATCATAATAATGCTGAAATTCATAGTTTACTTCTAAAGAAAGTAACGATAAAAAGCCACTTAAATAATACCTTTATAGACATGCAAAACATCAGATATCTCACAATAAAATTAATCCAAATAGTGACAAAGAGACATAAAAGAGAAGACTGTGAAAATAAAAATTAAAAACTTCAAACCCTTTTGGTTCAATCTTTACTAAAATGAAGAAGGAAGCATATTAATTTAGAATATAGTATAGAACTTGATCCACTGAAGCCCTGTTGGTGTTTCTTCTTGATGGCATCTCATGTTTCCATGGCAGAAGAAACCCCCGTGGTAATTTTGTGCTGGCATTCCATTACCTGGGTTTTTTTGCTTGTTTGTTTTAATATTTGTACAAATCCTTAATATATCATCTCATTTTGCAGTTTAAAAAAAAAGGCATAGTTTAGCATGAAATTTGATGGGAGAATGACTTCAGGCAAATCTTCTTGGCACAAGTACTACGAGAATTCAAATTGTGAGCCTGAGTGATTTCTCATCTCAACAAGTTGAAAATGAATAAGATGAGATGTGTTCACAGCTGATGGTCAGCATGGTGCAATGGAGAAGACCTCTCTGGCAAGGGAGCATGGTTCTTTAAATTTTCATATGTACGTGCCCTGGATCTTGTAACACAACGGATGATTTCTGTTAAGTCTAACATGCAGTCTCTAATTACACAGTTTCTTTTTTTAAATTGTAGTTATTTCCCGGGGTTGTAACCTATAACATGAAGACAGTGACGAATCAAGGCCAACATGAATACGCATATTATAATTAACTGGATTTGTTAGAAGGTCCGTATGGTACATGTTAGAAGACACAGACCACTATTGTAAAGAAAGTTTTGTTTGCTCACTGGCCTGCTGATGACGGTCCCCTCTCTAGGACCTCTGTGGTCCTGGAATTGTTATCCTTCCTAGAATACAAACTCCATAAATTCACCTGCATGCTTGCAAACTATCCTAGTCTGGGGGTATAGACTCTCGCTGCCCCAGCGAGGCAGGTGGCATGGAGATGATGCTTGTGGCAGATTCAACTGTGAAGTCTCTGATCCTGGCTGTGTTTACCACCCAAAGCGCAAGCCTCTTGGTTGACATCTTGTGGTGGCTTGGAGTGCTGTACAGAGGAAAACCATGTTCTTCATCTTAACCCATTCCTGTAGGTGTGAGCCAGTTATAAATAGGACATTGTGATAAGGCGACTTCAGTTAATGTGTGGCCCAACTCCATCAGGATGGGTCTTCATCCTATTACTGAAGTCCTTTATAAGCAGAATGAAATTCATACATACACACACACACAAAGCCACAGCCAGAAGCTGAAAGTCAACAGAACTGAGAAGCCAGGAGAGGCTGCCATGTGTGTTGCCGGGTGACAGAAAAGCCAAGGACCAAGGATCCCCGGCAGCCAGCCCCAGAGCACCACGGTCTTTGGGGAGAAAGCAGTGCCTCTCTGATGCCTTGTTTTTTAGACTTCTCCTAGTCTCAAAACAGTGAGCCAATAAATTCCTGTTGTTTAAGGCAATCCACCACATGGTATTTGCTTTAGCAGCTGGGAAACTAAAGCACTCTGTTGGAATGCTCTTCATGCTTGTCTCCTTCTCTGTATTTGTCCCTCCTCACTCCCATCCCTCAAACCTTCCTGGTGGACCTTTGTGTATTTTGTTTTATGATATACAAACTTGCCTCCATCTTCAGCCTAAATGAAAGCTACTTCAACAAATAATCATCGTAACATAAATGCAGATAAGCCAGGGATGTCTTCCCCTATGTGGTGAGTCGCTGAGATGAAATCTGAAGGGTGGGTGTTTTAGTTTCTCAGCCACTAAATAAAATAGCATGCAATGGGTTGGCTTTTTCTCCATGTCCAATTTCCTTTGCTCATAGGGACTTTCACCATGTTGGATTAAGGCCACCCTCATTCAGTCTGGGCACACCTTAACTAATATCATCTTCAGTGGTCTTTACAGATGGGTTTGCATACACAGGTCCAGGGGTTGGGACCTGAATATGACTTTTGTGGGGAACATGACCATTTCCCAGATAGGGGGTGACTGGAGACGGGGTGGTGGGGAGAACATTCCAAGCAGAAAGAAGGGCGTGTGTAGAGGCCCCGTGGCCACTTGAGGACACTGGGCATCAAGGAGCTGGAAGGGCAGTCATGGCTAGAGGACAAGAATGATGGGGCCTGGCAGGGGACAAGGCTGTGTTTAGGTGGGAGCCAGGCCACACAGTTTTGCAGTATACAGGATTATTTGATCTTTTTCCTGGGAGCAATGGGAAACTACCTGATCATTTTAAGCAGGGAGATGAGATGATCCGATCAGCAGGGGGCAAGGACAGATGCGAAGAGCCCAGCAAGTAGTGAGATTATTGTGGTTTGGAACGGAGTGGAGCGGACAGAGATGGAGAGAAAGGGTGTCTAAGACAGGTACTGAAGTGACCGTATAAACAGACTTCGGTACAGTGTTGAATGCGGGCTTGGGGAGGGTTAGTTCACAAGTGCGTCCTGAGAAATCCCTCGGTGTGAGTGGTGAGCGGTGATGCCGCTTCGCTGCAAAGGCACGGTGGAAAAGAACCACATTTTGGGTGGGGAAAAAAATCATTTTTTTTGGAGAGTTTGAGGAGACTTTCTCTTATTGACGTGGAGAAGTTCAGTGCGCTCCGTCCCGCGCCTCAGCTTTGTCTCAGGCATCCACGGGCCGCGTTATTAACACGAACTCGTTCATTTTCCGAACAAGTATAACTAAGCACCAAGCAGGAACCAGGCACCGTCCGAGCGCCAGATGCAGCGGGGAAAGGGGAGCCGCCCTGATGGGGCGCCCCGTAGGGAGAAGACGAGCATTATGCAAACCACTGCCATCACGTGCGGCGCCCCTCCCACGGGAACAAGCTGTCGGCAGCCTTCCGGGATCTGGAACGGAGCCTGGAGGCTTCGTCACCTGCGCATGCTCCAGGCCGGCTCCCCCGCAGGGCCGTGACGCCACCTTCCGGCGTCCGCCCGTGACGTCACGGCCCGGAGCCGAGGGGATCCGTGGTCTGGCGGGCGCACGTGGTTGGTGGCGCGGCGGGCGGGCCCATGGCGAGCGCGGCGGGGCTGGCGCTGTGCGGGCAGGCGTTGGTGGTGCGAGGCGGCAGCCGCTTCCTGGCCATCACGACCGCAAGCAGGTGAGGGGGGTCTGAGGCTTGGAGAAGGGCTCCCCAGTCGCGGGCACGCCTCAGGGTCTGGGGAACCGGGTCCGCCGCACCGCCGGGACTCTGTCCTCTCTGGGGTCCCTCCCGTGAAAGCCTCGGCCCTCCCCAGTGCCAGGACGGTGGAGCGCTCTCTCTGTGCTCCCCCAGGATCCGCCCGCGGCTCGAGCGTGCTCCTCGCTGTCTCCCCAGGACGTCGTGCCCTCGGCCGGGGTCTGCGGCGCGCGCGGCCGGGTCAGCGCCGGGCCCCAGACACTTCCGGATCTGCGGTGGTTTCGGGGGCACCGGTGGGGCCGAGTCACGTGGGAGGTTCCGGGCCGCGGCGCGTGCGGTGCCGCCCCGGGCATGGTTTGGCAGGGCCGCCGGGCCCCCCGGCTAGAGGGGCTTTCCGGCTGTCACTCTGCGGCAAGCGCCGCCGGGGTCACGGAGCTCCAGGCAGTGGCCCCCGCCTTGGCTGGTGCCTGCTCCGTCTTCCTTGCCACCTTCCTCCGATCCGGCTCTAATTGTTCTACAGGTTTCGGGGGTCTTAATCGAGGTTCACCCAGAGCCTGTGGCGCGCCCCTCTTGTCACCCCTGACAGGGTTCCCCTTTCCCTTTCCGTGGTTTCCTTTTCTTTCCTTAACTCTAGTGCTTGGACAGCGCCCCGGGCTTTTTAATCAGAAAATGTTCGTTGATGGAATGGTCTGGACCCAGCAGCTTCGGGGGTCGTAGTAGTAGTCAGTTTTGCCCAGTTTCCTTTCTCAGGGTGGTTTCATTCTCTCCTAGTTGAAACAGATGATAACCTTTATCAAACGTGCTCTCTGTCCTCCTCTGTTCTTTGTTTGTTTTCAGAAAGACGATTAGACATCAATTAATTTTAGTTCTAATAAAGTGTTTACCCACACATCTGTAATGCACCCCAGATTGTTTAGAGACTCACAGTCTCCAATACATGCCACAGTGGAGTCATGGGTCTATTAGGATCTTCTTGCTTCAGCCTGCCTTTTTTTTTTTTTTTATTGTATGTCTGGTTTATTTCACTCAGTATATTGCCCTTAAAGTTTCATCATCAACCCATTTTTTTTAAGATGGTTTTGTTCACACACCATGCTTTCCATCCTAAATAAACAATTGATGGTTCCCTATATAGTCACATATTTATGTGTTCAACACCCTCACCACTACCTATATAAGGACATCTACATTTCTTCCACAAAGCAAGAGGAAGAGTTAAAGAAGGTAGCGAGGCAAAAGAAAAAGAAAAAAGAAAGAAAGAAAAAAAGCAAGAACCATGACAGCTAGGAAGCAGCAAGAGGAAAGATAACCTTAGATCAAGGTGGAATAAAGGAGTCAACACCACCAATGCCAAGAGTCTCACACCCCTCCCCTATGCCCCCTCTTATCTGCATTTACCTTGTTGTATTGCCTTTGTTACATTAAAGGAAGCATAATACAGTGATTCTGTTAATTATAGTCTCTAGTTTATATTGATTGTATTTTTCCCCCAGTGCCTCCCTATTTTTAACACCTTGCAGTGTTGACATTCGTTTGTTTTCCCTCATGAAAAGACATATTTGTACATTTTATCACAGTTGTTGAACACTCTAGGTTTCACTGAGTTACACAGTCCCAGTCTTTATCTTTCCTCTTTTCTTCTGGTGTCCCACATGCTCCTAACCTTCCTCTTTCAACCATGTTCACAGTCATCTTTGTTCAGTGTACTTACGTTGCTGTGCTGCCATCACCCAAAATTGTGACTTTTGGATGACTCTTGTCTTTCCCTGTCAGTCTGTAGTGCTCCCTTTAGTATTTCCTGTAGGGCAAGTATCTTGTTCACAAACTCTGTCCTTGTCTGTCAGAGAATATTTTAAACTCTCCCTCATATTTGAAGGACGGTTTTGGTTGGTGGTTTTCCTCTTTCAGTATCTTAAATATATCACACCACTTCCTTCTTGACTCTGTGGTTTCTGCTTAGAAATCCGCATCTAGTCGTACTAAGCTTCCTTTGTATGTGAGGGATCACTTTTCTCTTGCTGCTTTCAGGATTCTTTGTCTTTGAAGTTTGATAATCTGATTATTAAGTGTCTTGGTGTAGGCCTTTTCAGATCTGTTCTGTTTGGAGTGTGCTGCGCTTCTTGGATCCATAATTTTATGTCTTTCATAAGAGATGGGAAATTTTCATTGATTATTTCCTCTGTTATTGCTTTTGCCCGTTTCCCTTTTTCTTCTTCTGGGACACCAATGATACATACAGTCTATTTCATTTTGTCCTTAAGTTCCTGGAGACATTGCTCATATTTTTCCATTCTTTTCTCTATCTGTTCTTTTGTGTGTAGGCTTTCAGGTGCCTTGTTCTCCAGTTGCTGAGTATTTTCTTCTGCCTCTTGAGATCTGCAGTTGTATGTTTCCATTGTGTCTTTCATCTCTTGTGTTGTGCCTTTCATTTCTATAGATTCTGCCAGTTGGTTTTTCGAACTTTCAGTTTCTACCTTATGTACACCCAGTGTTTTCATTATACAGTTCATGTCTGTTGCCATATCGTCCCTAAACTTTTTGAATTGATTCAGTATCAGTTGCTTAAATTCCTGTATCTCAGTTGAAGTGTACGTTTGTTCTTTTGACTGGGTCATAACTTTATTTTTCTTAGTATAGGTTGTAGTTTTCTGTTATCTATGCATCTGGTTTCCTTGGCTACCCCAATCAGGTTTTCCCAGACCAGAATGCGGCTCAGGCCCCAGAAGGAAGAAATGTTCAGCATCTGGTTTCCCTGAGGGTGTGTCTTAGAAGATTTGTACACTCTGTGAGGCCTCAGGTCACTGTGCTTCTCTGCCCAGTAGGTGGCACCTGTCAGCCTGTCACTCCACACTGGTGTAAGGAGCTGTGGCCCGTGGCTGTTTTTCCCCAGTCTCTGGGGTCTGGTTCTGAATGGAAGGTGGGTAGTAGAGCTGGACCTACCCCTTTCCTCTTGGGAAGATCTGCCCCCTAGAGACAGGCTATTTGCATATAAACAGATTCTTTGTTTCTCTGACTCTGCTATCTCCACCCTCATCTGGGTCAGAGTGCTGCGAGTTTAAAATGGCTGAGGCTTTTCTCTACTGCAGAGCACTGTGAGCTGAAAACGGCTGAGGCTTTCTCTGCTGAGCCGCCCAGGTTGAGAGAGAGAGAAAGGGACAGAAAGCCCCCGATTCACCCTTGGCCAGACATAGCATCCGATCCTTTGGGCTCCCTGTCCCGAGACAGATACATCCCCTCGCTCTCCAAGGTCAGTCTCCTCTGTCTGCTTGTTGAGGATTCGCTGTCTGTATTGAGCAGTTAACAATAAAACCCCAGTTGGAGCTGGGCTGAGGTATATTCACTTGTTCAGAGAGTGCTGCTCTCTAGCGCTGCGAGGTTTTGAAGTTCAGGCTGCCGTGAGGGAGGGGCTCTTGGCTCCTGGCTCTTGGCTCTTGGCTTGGATCCTCAGTTTTTACTTACAGATTTTATGCTCCGATCTCGGGCATTCCTCCCAATTTAGGTTGATGTATGATGAGTGGACAGTCATGTTTGTCCCCCCAAAGTTATTCCAGATTATTTACTAGTTGTTCCTGTTGATTATTAGTTTTTCCAGGGGGTCTAAGTAACTTCCACTCCTGTCTATGCTGCCATCTTAGCTCCTCCTTCAGCCTGCATTTTTTTTTAATTCAGTTTTATTCAAACACATGCACATAACAGACAATCATCCATAGTATACAGTCAACCATTCACAGTATGATCTAGTTATGCATTCATCACCACAATCCATTTCTGAAAATTTTCCCTACATCAGAAAGAATCAGAACAAGAATAAAAAATAAAAATGAAAAAAGAACACCCAAACCATCCCCTCATCCCATCCCATTTGTCATTTAGTTTTTATCCCCGTCTTTCTACTCATCCATCCATACACTAGATAAAGGGGGTGTGATCTACAAGGTTTTCACAATCACACTATCACCCCTTGTAATCTACA
>PVKY010001168.1:0-34574 GCA_004027775.1 Bradypus variegatus
GTCAATCAGAAAGGCTAAACAGAAGGAACTTAGAAGCTTGGATGCACATTTTTAAACCCAGGTCCCATCATCAGAGAAGTCACCAGGTCATCCAGGGAACAAGGAAGGAGCCTGAGCCCAGCACAGCTGCGTTTTAGCATGGCTGCAGGGAGCCCCCTCCTCTTGAATTTGCTTGGGGAATCACAGCTCCTCATAGACAGCCAAGCAAAGCCGCACTCCCATTCCCCACCCCCAGTCATCACAAAAGGGTGGGAGGAGGCCAGAAGGAGTGTGGCCCTCGCACTGAGAAAGTATCATTAGCAGGAAATCCTTTTCTTGCTTAAAGGGAAGTTGAGGATGTTCTCTGCCCTTCACCAGGATCCCACTTATGAGAAGTTCCAGAGGCGTTTCTGGCTGTGCCCAACATCAAGAACAGAGCTCATCTGCTTAAGTAATTCCTTTGCTTGTCATCTGCTGGATGCTTCAGTTATATGACGAGTTTTCCTTTTTTTTTTTGTTTGTTAGCCACAGAAAAGCAAAAAGTGAAATTAAAATTACGCGTGAAGTTTATATACTTTCTTGGCACTCTTTTTCTCTCTTTCTTCTTCAACCCCACCCTTCATTGATGTTAAATATTTATTATTTTATGTAGCCAGGAAGCTACCTTATATTCAGAATGAGATGGAGACTAATTAAAGAGTAACTTTTATTTTGCAAATTTGACTTAGATATATTGGAACTTACAATGTATACCCTGCAGTAAGGCATATTGAATCTTAAAATAAATATTTTTCTTATTGTGAAGATATTGCATGTTTATCTAATAATAATCAGATGATGCAGAAAGCAACAAAGAAGAGGGTAAAAAATCATCCATTCAATGAGTTTGTGCACTTTGAATTTGAATCTGTTCTGCTCAACATCCTCCAGGGAAACTTTGGCCGTGGCCGTGACATTGTACTACAGGAACAGCCTCCCACACAGCCACCTCCTGGTGCTGCCAGTTTTCACATTTGTTTAAAACATGGACTTCGTATTTCAATTTGATCTATATTTTCTGTGACCAACAAGGTTACAATCTTTTGATATGTTTGCAGCCGTATGCATTATTGTTTTCGTGTAGTTGTGAGTTGTTTGTCTTGAACTTTGTCTGTTTTTCTATTTGGCTGTTTTTCTTGGTTTGTAGAGCTATTTTCTTTAACATAAATGTTGTATTTTTTCCCATTGTAGCATTTGTTTGAACTTTTTGTTTTTATTTGCCCTAAAAAAAACTTTAAATTTTCATCAATCAGATTTTCACTCCTTTTCAGAATAATTCTGATTCATATTTGAAAAGTTCTTCCCCACACCAAACCAATGTCACAAACAGTCCACTTAATTTTCTACTACAGCTTCTATACATTTTATATATATATATATGTATTTAAATATTTTATCCACCTTAATTTTTTTGTGTGTAAAATATATTTTGTATTTTGTTATACGAATTTCTAATGAAAGACATATTTTTTGCATTTTTTTCCCAAATGGGTAGTCAGTAGTCACATCATTGAGTAACTATTCCACCATTGTCCCATCAGTGTAAACACCTCCACTGTAACAGGTTAAATGCAATTATGATGTGTGTCTCCGTCTGCCCTTGGACCGAGAACTGAGTCCACTGATTGTTCTGCCTTTTCCTACACAAGCATTAAGTCACTTCAATTAGTTAATGTAGCTTTTTTGTAGAGTAATATGAAAAATGCCCAAAAAGAGGTTTTGAAATGTCTTCTGTAGGTAAAAGTCTGGAAAGTTCACCCTAATCCACTGATTGAAAAGTTAATGAGAAACCTTTGTGCCAGCAAGTTGGAAGAAGACAAAGAAGACAAGACTGTCAACTCTCGTGCTGACACACAGTTGGGAGGGAGCACAGATACCGAGGAACAGAACCTGACTTTAGAAAGAAAGCGGAGGTCCGAGTCAGCAAGTTGAAGCCGTGGGCTAGCCGTGAGGCCTGCACTCAGGTTCAGCAGATGACCCACCTGTGCCAGGTGAGCAAGCCCGGGATTCACAACCCCCTAGAAAAGAGACTGAGGGGTCCAGATCACACGAGAGGAACAGGTGTCAACAGGCAAGTGTGGGCGGCAGTGACGGCACCAGCGTCCCTACAGAGGGTACCTGGCCCATCCCACGCCATCCCGAGATCGCCATCCCTCACCTGTGACATTGTGACACTCTTCTCCCCCCAGTAAACGGACAGCAACTCGAGGGTGGGGCGTCCGCTCCAAGGGACTCAGTAAATATTCTGGGAGTAAAAATGAGTGTCTCCAGGCTAGGGCTCCCCTACAAGAGTCTGTGACTTAACAGCTGTCTGTCAACACTGTGCTTTTGAAAAAATAACCCGTTTACCAAACAAAACTGTTCCATTTAACAAGCAACCTCTAACCACCTCTAAATACCCTGTGGAAAGGTCTTCCTAAGGAGATTTGCATCTTAACTTGCACAACTAAGTTGAACACATATCGAAGGGAAAGAAATTCCTGAAGCTTCGTGAAGGCAGACCAGAAACATTATCAATCCAGAAGTTAAAGTTATCTCAAAAATCACAACTGTGTTGGCAGTGCAAGATTGCAGACTTGATGACAAAACATAGATGACACTAGAGAAAAGAGGAAAGTGGATCTCTCTATAGAAAATAAAGCAGAGAGAGACTAAAGAAATTTCTTTCTTCACTTTGAAAAACTGATTCAGTTTGGAAAACAAGAAGAGTGTGAAAAGAAAGGAGGATGAGGAAAAGAAAGGGGAGGATGGAAGGACCAAGAAGGGGAAGGGAAAGTAGAAGAAAGAGGAAAAGAAAAGGGAGAAGGAATTTCAGCATAGGTTCTTGGAAATATCAGAAAAATGGAATATTTACACGGACACAGCAAATGCAACTTTGGAGCCAGCTGATAAAGGCCTTGTCTGCGTCTCGCCCAGGTCCTGTACAGGCAGCTCCACCACTGGTAAAACATATGGGGCCAGCAGTGCCTTCTCTTCCACGGATCACAGCCCAGACTTGCCAGCACTGGTGCCTACCAACTTCCTCTCCACCTCAGTTCCTCTCCCACAATGGTGGCGTTTGGGGCTCCCCTGGAAGAAGGGAAGTTGTGCCCCCATCCTGAGTTGAAGCTTAAACTGACTACCACATAGAATTAGGTGGTCGCCAAGGACTGTGTTGGCGTTTTTATGGGTTGGCTTGGTACCTATCCACAATATTGGGTTGCTTTTTGGGAAAAATTGCACTCCTAGTTTCAGATCCCTACCTTACATGAAAGAACCTTTGGAATTCAACCCCTACACAGGCTGAAGCTCGCTCATACTTGCCACAACCAAATCTGCCCTCTCCTGCATTGACAACCTCAGTGGCTACAAATGTCTGGGATGGGTGACCAATTATGTCCAAGACTTTCCTTCAAGAGCTCTGGGCTGGGAACTTCCAGAGGAGGCTCTGAGTCCTCTTCAACTGTCTCTTCCTACACCTGCCAGATGACTGAGGGTCTACAGCTATGAATACGGTTCATCCAAGGTAAAGCCACAGCGTAGTTCTGGTGGCATATTTTAAGAGCTCCGAGTGCTTGCTTCCACCCAGGAGCATCATGGTTTTATGCAAGTTAAGGCTGTGATCTGTCGAAAGGCACACCATGGCTTGTTTACTTGTCTAAACACCTTTTGGAAAGTTTGGGTGTATTGTAATGTTTAATTGCTTCCAAAATATTTGTATGTCAAGTAAATAGCTACAGATAAAAGGAAGGCACTGTTCAGAGATTGGATTAATTAGTATTTAACTGCTATAACTTGCAATTAATCCATTAATATTAGGAATGGAAGCTTGTAACAAATTAGGGAGTGATGCACAAAAGAATCTGGTAAGGAATGAAGGACCCTTTGCCAAGTCCGGAGCCCAGGAAAGCTTTAATCTGCTGCAGCTTTGAATCAGGCGAGCCCTTGGGAATTTCACGGCAGGCACACGGGTGAGACTCCACTTCTCTTTCCAATCTCAAACAGCTTTTCAGACGGCTCTGGTGAGCTCAGCATGGCGGGGCTGACTCACTCCGAGGTGACGGGAACACTTGGGCAGGAGCGGGCGTCTTTAAGAGGACATCTGAAAATAACTGGTGTGCAGGGAGGAGGAGGAGGGGGGATGCTTTCAGTGAGGCATGTCCCAAAGAATGCAAAACCCCAAACGTCGGTACTGCTGGTGCACCCCAAAGCACGGGCTGTTCTACAGCACTTCGGGCTCCTGGACTCTGGTTGCCACCGGCCTCCCAGACGGCTCTGACCGGGCACAGCTTGGAAGACCCCAAAGATGACTACATTCCCCATGTCCACGCCCGGCGCCACAGGGAACCCAGGGGCCGCTTCGCCTCGCACCCAGGCCCAGGGCTGATCTCCCCTCTGCCCCCACGCAGAGCCAACTCCAGCTGCTAATTACAAACCAGAACCCCACACACGATGGGGTTTCGCTGGCAGCCCAGCAGCTCCCTCCCACTGCCTTCCACCCACCGCCAGCTCTTTAAAGGACTTTCTGAATTGTTTGCTGTCAGCAAAACAAGTGTGCACCCCGCAATCCCACAGACAACAAAGCCCAGCAGCGGCATTTCAGGCAGGTGACATCACCCAGGTAAAATTGTACTGACAAGCTTTTAATTAAAGTTTTCCCACACATCTTTCCGCGGGTCCCCGGAGCTATTATTCATTCTGTGCCGACTGCCAGCCAATTGTGAGTTGGGAGGGAAGTGTTTTATTTTCAAAGCTCTTGCTGACAGCTAGAGAACACTTTGTTATACAATCTGTTTACATTTTTTCACACATATGTGCACACACACAATCTTGCTAAAGGGGAAATGGCTGTGCTGGGTGTTTAGTGTTCACGGCAATAATTAAATACATCTGGTGCTGCAATCACCGCAGGACGGTCGGGGGCAGCCGGCTCTTTTGTAAACAGTCCCCTCCACCCCAGCAACCCCCCAGCTCGTCAAGGAGAGTTGGCTCCAGAAAGCCTAGGTCCCAACAGGTGCACAGAACCCACGGTGAGGGCAGGGAGCCACCCCGGGAAAAGAGGGAGCAGTACCCTGGAAAATGCACGTCCACTGTGCAAGCAGCAAAGCGATGTGCAATTTAGAGCGACAAGAAGCCTGGAGCAGATTTTGTCGGCACTTAGTAGGATACAGTCCCACATCTCCATGTCCGAGGAAGGCCCCAGAGCTCAGGGCCGGGGCTGAGACACAGCTGGATGGGGCAGGGCACTTCTGGCGTCCCGGATCCCCAGGAAGGGAGCAGGGAAGGTGCGAGGAGCCCTGCCCAGGACGGGCAAGGCTGACCCCCAGCCTCGGCGTGAGAAAATGTCATGATGGCTCTCTCTCTGACAACTCAGTCACAGGTGCCGGCACATCTTGGGGGACTGTGGGTGCTTTGAACCGGTTCCCTCTCTGGCCATGCCCCACTAGAGCTGGCACTTCCCAAGCAGCTCATCCTCCCTGGCCTCGGTTTCCCCTCGGTGAAATGGGGCTGAGATCACTGGACCCAGGCTGCGTCACAGCCTGAATGCAGCAAGTCTGAGCCACCACAGGGCCTCAGCCCTGGAAAGAGCGGCCACTGCCCTGCCAATCTGTAAAGGTGCCGTGAAGCCTCGGAGCCCCTTCAGCCCCTCCCACATCCCAGCTCCACAGTGTTGCAGGATGAAGATGCAAACCTCAGGCCAGGCCTGCGTGGGGCCCACGACATCCCTGAAGTTGCTACACCTGCTCCCTGCTTCTAGAATGTCCCAGGAAGGCAGGAAAGGGGTTCCCACCCAGACAGACGCAGTCCCTCCCTCCAGCCTCGTCCGCTCTTCACCCAGCTGGATATTTGCACACAAATGTGCAATCATGTGGACCAGATGACACTATCTCAGGGCAGAGGCTCCGGAGATGAAGAGGACATGAGTCTCAGCCCCATGGAGGGCAGCCGGTGCCTTTAGTGGCCAGTGCTTGTCTTCATAGCCTTCCCTGAAGCGTACAGGCTCATACGCTGCACGTGTCGTTTCCTGTTCCCTGCATTCTTTGATCACCAACACTTGGCTGCACTCACGAGTTTCTCTCTCCGTGACTGTCCCCCTGACCTAAGCCAACACATTTTGATGTGACCCCCTGTTCCAGGGTCGCCAGCCACATCCCAGCCACCCAAGCATTCTCTGCCCTCCTCCATGTCCCTCTGTCCCAACTCTGCCTGCCATGTCCTACGTCCACTCAACCTGAAACCTCAGCAAACAAATTCCCAAGAGCCTCTCCATCATGCGGGGCATGGTGGGACACAGAACCTGGCTTAGCAGCCACCCCTTCTAAGACACCTGGGGACTCTATTTGTCCTCTCAGCCCCTGCCACACCTGCAGCAGGTGTCTCTGCTGGTGGCCTGGCATTTATGGACCCAGGTAGTTAACCAAATAGGATCCCAGCAGAGGGCTGGCTGCTCTCACTAGGATTGGAGCTTCAGCCTGGGATGAAGACACTGCCAACATGAGCCATTTGACCACAACATCAGAAAAAGAAGCTCCTCAGCATTCGAAGCCTGCTCACCTCACTTCTGGGTACACAGAGAAGAGCTGGGGTCCCGCAGCATTCAGTCCAGCCTCGAGAACACATGAGAATTCATCATAGTAAAATATGCAGATAGAAACCCACGGGAGGCAAAACAAACCAACCCAGAGAAAGGCTTACACTGAGAGCAACGCTTACACTGAGACTGGAAGGCTGCATAGGAAGAAAGAAGGCTAAGAGGGCAACACACAAAGGGTTCAGCAGCCACCAAGTCCAAGGGGAGAGAGAGAAAAATGGTCATTCAGGGAACTGGGCAGTTAGATGTTGGAGGTTTGTGGTCCATGGCAGAGCAAGGGAAGGAGGTGGTGGGGAGTTATGAGACTGGACATATGGGCAGGGCTCATGTCACCAGGACTCTGGAAGACCCTGGTGTTTATCTTAGAAGCAACCAAAACCCTTTAAAAGTTGTAAGCAAGAAAGTATGCAATCTATTGTGCCATTAGAGAGAACTTTCTGGTTACCATGAATACAGTGGATGAGGGAGGACCAACAGGGAGTGCAGGAACATTTGGGAGGACTTTAGTCATCCAGTAGCGGGAGAGGTCAGCCAAGATGGAGCACAGGAAGGGAGGATGGAGGGAGGGTGGCCAGTGGGCAGCAACAGGGGGATGGAGCAGAGACAACTCCATGTGACCTGTTGTGTGAGCTGCACTGTGAGGATGGGGATTCAAACACTTGGTGAACACATGTGTAAATGCATGAATGAATGAATGCATGCACGCATGCATGGAAATTCATTAATGAATGAACAAAAAGTCATTTACTCTCAGCTGTCTGGTAGTATCATTATTTGGAATTGGTTCAGTTAATCTGATTTGGCATGATGCATGCAACAATTTTAGAAAAATAGCCACAAAAGTCTTTGATGTGGAAGCTATGTCCCCTCCCCTTAAACCTTGGCAGACTGTGACTGATTCAACCCATACAGTATCACAGAGATACATTCTATGATGTCTGAGGCTAGTTCGAGGCAGGAGATGCAGCCCCTTCCTTGCTCTTTTGAACATGTGCTGGAGTCCTGGAGTTCGAGAAGCTGTCGGGTTTAAGGAAGCCAGACACGTGTAAACATCTGGTTGACCATCTGAACTGAGCTCAGCATTTTGTCCTCATAGTTCAAGCACCAGACCACATTGTTGATTTTTTCTTCAAGTGAATTTGTCCCCCAACATTTATGTTACCCCTCAGCCTCCATGTATTCCTAACTAAGGCTCCCAACATTGTATATCGGAGACAAACCATCTCCTCCATGTTCTCTCTAAATGCCTGATCTCCAGAACCCCAATAAAGTTGTTATTTATGCCACTAAGTTTTGAGGTGAATTGTTAGGCATCAATAGTAGGTGGAACTGAATTTGGTGCCTTAAAAGGGAATGTTGCTATAACAAAAACTATCCTATGCAGTATTAGTTTTCAGGCTGGGCGGAAGCTGGAGAAACTTGGGAGAGTGTTAGGAGAAGACAGATGGGTCTCACAGAAGCTATCAGTGAGGACTCAAGGAGAAGTGAAGAAAAAAGACATTTACTATGTAGTGGTTAAAATTTTGGCAAAACATTGCCTACCATAATATGGAAAATAGAAAATGTATGTAATAAACTGATAGATTTGGATAAGGAGATTTTTAGACAGGATGTAGAAAGTGTTGACTGTTTTCTTTTAGCTGCATTTAATAAGGATAAGGAAAGATGCATTACAGAAAGAATTCTGTTTTCATGCATAATTTAGAAGAATTATGAAAGAGCCAAACTTGCTAGCTTTGAAAATAAAACTGTTTCACATTTTCAGTATCTCCCAGAGGAAGCTTTTCAAACTAACAAAATATCTTCTAAAATTCTTCAAGTTGTGCCTCATAGACTTTATCAAACATTTCAGAGTTCTAAGAATCTTAAGGATGTTCCTTCCAGAGCTGCAAAAGGGAACCCATGTTAGAGAATAACTTATCTTGAGGAGTTTGGGGGTTGTGGTTTTGATTGATGGAATGAATTATAAATCAAAACAGAGTAAAACCAACATGTTTGTAAAGAAGTCAAACAAACCTAGACTTAAAAGGAACAGGAACAGTACCCAATGAAAAGAGTTTTTAGGACCTGTGACAACTGAGGGCAGGGAATAGTTTAAGAAAGCTGTTCCATTACAAAACTAGACCTTTTCATATAGAAATGGAAGGATGACTTAGGGGTCAGAATCAAAGACCACAAAAACCCAGTGAGTATGACTTAATTAAGGAGTGGATACAAGTGCCGATCTAGATTTCAGAATTGCTATGGACCAGTGATCCTGTGTGCTTCTTGTTCTACCCTCTAAGAACAGAGGCAGCTATATCAGACAACCCACACTTGCCCTGTCGTGTCAGGCAGGGTGTGGGATGGGGAGTGAAGAGGAAAAATAACATTTTGTTGTTCACAGGTCTTTATATTGGGAGGAACTCCACTCAAATAACCGTACAAGAAGCCTTTTCCACACATGGACTCAATCTTGATGCCAGCATGGAAAGATTTTTTTTGAGGAAGGTCTTGAGATAGTGTCAGTTTATTTTACACAAGGGAAGAAGGCAATTTGTTGCCAGAGGGAAGCTGTAATGTTGTGTATGTGCATGTGTGTGTTTAAGAAAAATGACCACGAAATTCTTTGAAATTCCTCCCATCAAGATATGGGATCTGTCTCCTTCTGTCAAATGTGGAAAGGCTTGTGATTGTTTTAAACCATCAAGAACAGCAGCTTCCTGAGGCTGGAGCAAACAGTGAGCCAGCTTCTCCCTGGCTCAGCTTCTCCCTGGCTCCCTCTGGAGTCCTGTGTTATCCTGTAAGGGGCTCTGCCACCCTGGGGCCGCTATGCTCTGAGGAAGCCCCAGCAACATGGAGAGGCCACATCAGCCTGGTCTGCAATCCCAGCTGTGCCCGGCATTTGAACCATCTCAGCCCAAGCCCCAGACTTGTGAGCCAAGGAGCATCCAAGTGATCTGCTCTACACTGTGAGTCACCCCAGACGTGGCGGAGCAGAGGCCGGCCTGCCCCGCAGTGTCCCCATCCACAGCCACCAGGAGAATGTTAAAATAACTGTTCACACTGTTACATTCTAGGGTGTTTTGTTATGAGAAGATACTACCTGAAACAATACTGGGAGGATGGACCATTAAAGATGAGGGCTTTGCTGAAATGAGCTGCACCTACAGAAAACTCTCCGGAGCACAACTTTCAACACTAAAGGCTGTGGCACTATGTGGCTCTTCCCACCAGGAAACTCAGTCCCACAGTAACAGTGACAAACGGGTGAATGGATGTCTCTTTTCCAGACACCAGAGAAGCACAGCGTCAGATACATCCTAGAGAAAGGCAGGACTCACAGGCAGATCTGAAGTGTCACAAGGATCTGAGTTGGAGACAGGGTCCGAGGAGGCAGACAAGGTCTCATCTGTCTCTCTCTCTTCCCCTGGCTGAGGAGACTGGGCTCACATGGGGGGTGGGGTGGGAAGTTATCTTTTCCGGAGCATCTCCTGGGTGCCAGGCAACGCACAGGTCAGCTACTCCTGCAGAAACGTGGCACCCTAAGGACAAGACAAACAGGGGTGGACCTGAGGCTGGGAAGAAGGGAGGAAGGAGGGGGTGGAGGGGCGAGGCAGCCTCTTTATTTCAGGAACAAGTGCTGCAGAGACAGACCCGGGCAATCCCAAAATAGAGTTCAGGGACAACCTCCGCAGCAATCTCGAGATTGCAGTCATGACTGGTCAGCTGAGTACCAGCCCCTAGAGCATCACCATGTTCGAATCTCCGTAACCCGTGAGCATCACCTCACATGGCAAAAACAGGCTTTGCGGTGTGCTGGAGTTGAGCTGGGCGCCATCCCGGGTCACCCAATTGGGTCCCAAACACGATCTGAAGTATCCTAGTAAGAGAGAGGCTGAGGAGCTTGGAGACACACGGACAAGGCGGCCACGTGGCCACAGAGGCAGGGACTGGAGTGATGCAGCCACAATCAAAGAACACCTGGAGGAGGCAAGGAGGGGCCCTTGGGTGCCCGGCCCACACGCTGATTTCAGGATTCTGCCTCCAGGATGGTGAGCGAATGACTGTGTGTGGTTTTAAGCCACTGAGCTTGTAGACATTTGCTGTGAGGACACGTGAAGTGAGCACAGCAGTGACCCTGCCTCCAAATATGCTGTGAGGAGAGCACACTGGGGACAGTCGCAGGGGCCGGGCCTGGGGCAAAGGCTCCTCAGTGGTAGCCACACAGGTGGCCAATGCCATCCCTGGGTGGTGAGGGCAGGGCTGGCATGGGGGGTCCAGGCATGACACCCCAGTGGTGGTGCACAGGGTCGCGGGCAGCAGGGTGGCCGGGGTGGATGAGGAAACAGGAGGGGACAACCCCAGCGAGGGCGAGGGGGCTGGGCCGAGCCCCTCCACGCTGCTCCTGACCAGCCTTTGGCAGGGTGGACACTGGCCAGGCCATCGGAACCGACAGAGGCGAGTGTTTGCAGCCATCTCAGCAAGGACCGCAGTACCATGACACCAGCACCCACAGCGGCAGGAGTCAGCCCCTCGGAGCACCTGCGCCCCCAAGATTGCAGCACCTGAAACCAGAGCCCTTCCACCAGCCCATCCCCACCAGGTTTCAGAGCAATTTGAGAACGAGGAGGCTGTCACTTCCCAAAAATAGACTTAATTCTCCAAGGCTCCCATCACCCAAACCACACCTCACTTCCTACTGGGGCTAAATAGATATTAAACGGTTGGGAGGTTTTTAAAAGCAAATCACCTGAACTGGGGTTTAACTGGAGATTGTTCTCTCTTAGGACATGTCTATGATATCTCATTTCTTCCTCTATCCTTCCCTCCATCCCTCCTTCCTTCCCTCCTTTCTTCCTTCCCTCCTTCCCTCCTTCCTTCTCCCCTCCTTCCCTCCTTCCTTCTCCCCTTCCTTTCCTCTTTTCCTTCTTCCCTCCTTCCTTCCATCCTTCCCTCCTTCCTTCCTTCCCTCCCTCCTTCCTTTCTTCCTTCTTTCCTTCCATCTCTCCTTCCTTTCCTCCTTCCCTCCTTTCTTCCTTCCATCCTTCCACCCTTGCTTCCTTCCTTCTCTGCTTCCTTCCTTCCCTCCCTTTTTCCTCCCTTCCTTCCATCCTTTCCTCCTTCCTTCCCTCTCTTCTTCCCTCCTTCCTTCCTTTTGTCCTTCCATCCTTCCTTCCTTCCCTCCTTCCTTCCCTCCTTTCCTCCCTCCTTCCCTATTTCCTTCCCTCTTTCCCTCCCTCCTTCCTTCCTTCCCTCCTTCCTTCTTTCCTTCCTTCCTTCCTTCCTTTTGTTCTTCCCCCTTCCTTCCTTCCTTCCTTCCTTCCCTCCAATTCCCTGGAAACTCCTGAGGAAAGCCTAAGGAGCCTGAGGAACCAGCTTTCCCTCCTGTTGTGGGTGGGCAGCCCCCTCTCTCCTCACTGAGGTCCTGTGTGGACACTTGGGGGGCATCACATGCTGTTTCTGTTTGTTTTCTTCCTCCTCTTTCAGGCAGCTTTACAGAGTCCAAAGGCCCGGCTCTGGGAGAACGCTGACATTGACACTCCTTTCCATCCAGTGACTGCAGCTGCCTTTTTCCCATGTTGAATCTACCTGGTGGTGTGCCGTGAGGACTGAGTGCTGGGAGCACAGCAGCATTTGCAGGAAAGCAGCTGCAGGAGGAGAGAGGAGTCAAAGGTTTGCAAAAACTGCCAGAAGCAGCCAGGAGAGATTTGGTCTCCAGCAAATACACGTCGCCGGCCACCTGGGCCAGCAGCCCTGGCTGTGCAGCAGAACCCCGGGAGCGAGTACCTCGGAAAGCAATCAGGAGGAACCTTTCAGTTCACCCAGAGGTAGAGAACACTGGGAGGGGGAGACACCACCGTTCTGGACCCTTCACTGCGGAGAAGTCCAGACTCACCCTGGCTGTGGGACAGAAGGGCAGGCAGGGGCCGCAGACTCACCTCATGGTGGCAGAGCTGCCCGGTCCACACAGGAGCCACTTCCACGTCCCTGGGCAAGTGGCACAGGGACCTGCAAACCCGGGGCTGAGTCGTGGCCGCCGCCGGCCAGTCCGGGTCCCCAGGTGGGTGGGAGGTCACTCAGGACTCACAGAAGCCCAGGAGGACCTGGCCCCGTGCGAGTGGCCATGGCTGGCCCACCCTTGCCTCCTGCAGGTTCCCCAGGTGCCGGGCCAGGGAGCGTCCCCAGCAGCAGCCTCCGCCACAGACGCAGCCCGAGCTTCTGCTCTTGGGCAGGGGACTGCTGAGAAGTTTCACTTTTGTTTCAGCTTCTTGGCATGCATGTTTGTGCAGGGAGTTGCTGTTTTCTTCCCTTGCTAATCGCTGAGCACCAGAAGGCACACAAAGCTGTGCTCTTGGCTGGCACAGTATCTGCCACTCAGCACCCCCCACCCTTTGGGCAGCTGTGTCGGTTGAATGCCCAGTCTTTCCAGCTCTCAGGACCAGTTCCCCAAACTCGCTTGTCAGTGGGCGCCACTGCATGTGGTGGAGAGGATGACTTCAGTGGTGAGAAGTTTGGGGGAGGATCAAGCAGGCGCGTGTGGAGAAGGGGAGAAGCACCCTGTGAACAGACGGCCACTCAGGGTGTCAGCAGCGCTGGGGAGACAGGGGCTCCACCTGCAGCCCAGCTTAGGGCAGTGAACTGGCTCTCGCTGGGTCACAGGTGCTGTCCAAAGGACTACGGGACATTGAAGCACAAAGCGTCGCTTCTATAGCTTCTCGTCGATTATTCCACTATACTAGCAAGGCAGATAGAAACATAAGGAAAAGACAGATGGCAGTTGGAAGACAGCTTTTCTGTGTCCCCTGAGTGTGGAATCTCTCCCGTCCCATGCCAGGCGGGGACGGTGCTTGCTGGAGCTCGGCGCGGGCAGCATGGCCAGCAGAGGTGGCTGAGGCTTCGATAACCGGGAAAGCCCAAAACAGACTCTGGAGGGAAAGCAGCCTGCAGCTGTGCCCGGAGAGCAGAGTCCGCCACTACCAGTAAATTTGTCAAAATTGCATTTCCAGGTCAGGCTCAACTTCTGAAGTAACATCAGGCCGTCCCCCTAGATCTTCCAGTCTTCAAAGGCCAGAAGCCGGGGCCCTGGGTGTTCTCAGCAAATGTGCTCTCTTCTCTAAATTGTTCTCAGGAGAACTGAAGGGTGTTCCAAAGGCTCCTCATTTCAGGGTGGAGCTAGTTACCCAACAGACCAAGGGGATCAGGCCACGGGGCCACTGGGTCGCCACGTCCTGAGAAAGCAGCCCCTTCCACCCCAGGGGGTCTGAGGCTCATCCCCCGACCCCATATTCACCCCGGCGGTGGCTTTCCCCGGAAAAGGTGAGGACCCCAGCAGTGTGTGCCTAAGCCAGCGTCTCTGTGAGGGCTGCGGACCCTGGTGCACGAAGGCTTGACCAACGCAATGCCCCTGACGTCGTTACAGTAGAGCAGATTGACCTTTATTAATCCCTGCTTTAAACAGGACGAAACCAAAAGAGCTGGGCCATTCCCAGCCTTCCAGAGATACCTCGAGGGAAGCCCAGCAAGTTCTCCTCCCGGAAGAAAGCTCTCTACTGCTGGCGACTAGCGTCTCTCATCTCCCTGCGATGAGTCACTGATACCAAGGGATTTTCAAAGTCTCAAATTGCTAAACAAAAATGCAAAACAAACCCAGAGGAAATTTTAAAGGAGATTACACTTAAAAAATTGTTTTTAAAAGTCCTTTGACCTGGGTTTTGAATAGGCAAACTGAATATCCGTTCTCACCTTAGAAGCCACACTGGTTTATTGTACACCAGTTAATATACTGACTAGATAGACATGGAAGAAGTAAAGCAGCCTCCTGCCCTCACTTGGCTCATGTTGGCTCCCTTTGGAGATGCCCTTGTCCTAGAGGGGCAAAAGCCCACTGAGAAGACTGAGTGACCCCAGAGAGTGATGGCGGGTGCCCCAAAGGCACCAGGGGGACCTGGGCTTTGACCCCCTGATACTGACAGGCACAGTTGACGGATCCTTATTCACGCAGGGGAAGGGGGAAGATGCCACAGCGGAAGGGGACGAGCTGCAAGCCTACATGCCCATAAGATGAAACTCTGCTGTGGTGACATGGCCACTGCTTCAGGGCCCACACCAGGCACACGTCACACCGTTCCACTTCTGCTCTCCTTAATTTTCCTGGAAGTCACTGCCAGAGCCACCACCACAGCCCCAGGAGCAGCTGTCATGCTGTACCCCCATGGTGTGGCCAAGGCCATCGGAACACACACGGTGCAGCTGCCAAGGACGCGGAGGGCAGAGCAGAGCCGGCCCCCGGGCGAAGGTGGATTAACTGATCTTTCGTCCTCACCTGAGCTGACCCCGTCCTCCTGGCCATCCAGAGAGGCCACCAAGGACAGCGAAGTGCGAGCCCCTCTGGAAAACGGGGCAGAGGCCAGGGAAGGAGGACGGGCTGGGGGAGCTGCAGAGCAGCTGGAGGCCTCTGGGGAGGCTGGCGACGTCTCCGCAAGGGCCGAGGGGCCAGCCGGCCTCGCTCTTTCCGCAGCACCACCTGGCCGCAGCCATGCTCTGGGTGGGACCGTCCTCAGCAGCCTGCAATCTCCTCAAGGGGACGAACACATGTCTTTGTTGTCCTGTGCTTGGCTGTGCGGCTCTTCATCCATCCAACCACGCATCCATTCATTCACTCGGTAAATATGACCGAGCTTCAGTTACTCACCAGCTCCTGTGCAAGGCACTGAGGACCAACAGGTGCCAGGACAGACAAGCTACCTGCCCCTGGAGCTTATTCATCAGAGGTAAGAGGGACACAGCAACATTTCTTATGATGAATATTGTACACAAGTTACCAGAAAACTCTTGGGCTTTCAAAGATACAAAATCTTAAAAGCATACTTTTGAAAGGAAAGAAAACAGTTTTTCATATATTCTGATGCCTTAAACATTAAAAATACAGACACTAAAAGACTCTCTTTTGTATCAGTGACGTGTAAAAGATTGTGGGTATGTCAGTCACAGAAGCACATGCATGTATCGCACACGCGTGGACACTGTATCACATACACAGATGCCTTGAGTCACACATGCACACACGTTGTTTCTCGTGCACGTACACTGTCTCACACGTGTGCACACATTGTACTGCACACACACATGCACTGTGTCGTGGGCACGCGTGCACTGCCTCACCTGAGCACTTGCATGTGTCTCACACTCACATATATTACATCCGCATGTACGTCTGGAATGTGTCCACCCAGCTTCCCCTAAGCACTGCCAGCCTGGCCAATGCTGCCCTATTCCTTCCCAGGCTGCGCGGGGAGCGAGGCCTGCCTGTAACCGTCTCCAGGCGAGCTGGAGCCCCGAGCTGCCTGTCCCACAGGCGCGGATTCGGAGCAGCCCGAGGAGTGGGACCGGTGGAGTCGGCTCCCGGCTGCGACGCTGCACCCCGGGGATCCCTGCAGACCCGCCCCGCACCTGTATTTACTGCGTGAGGCAACGCCATTCTCCAAAGACCCAGAGACCCATATCATTGCAGTCACAGCAGAACAGGGGTATTATTGTTTTTGCTAGTTTGTTTGTTTAACGCCAGCTTCCAAAGGGAGTGAGGAGTGACTGTGATCCATTAGCTGAGATTCTAAAGGACAATTCAGTAGGGTCT
This sequence comes from Bradypus variegatus, assembly GCA_004027775.1. NCBI lineage: Eukaryota > Metazoa > Chordata > Mammalia > Pilosa > Bradypodidae > Bradypus > Bradypus variegatus. Next base: position 16,206 of record PVKY010001168.1, read on the forward strand.
GCAGACAGAGCCCAGACCATTGCCTTCTAGGATTCTCCAATTTTCCAGTTCACAGGAGTCTCCCCAGGGACCTCCATATCCCCAGATGCCTTTCCACTCCGCCCCCTTTTCTCCTCCTGGTGCACCAGCCACACGGGGTCTCACCCATGCCATCTCGGGGCCTGGGCAGGACAGGGAGAAGGCAGAGGGGCTCATTGGGAGAGGGAGCAGCCCATTTTCCCTTGTGCCTCCCCAGCGCCCCACTGGGCATCTCCCTGGGAGCCAGGTCACTCACCAGGAACCTCAAAGGAAGGGACCAAACGGCAGGAGCAGGTGGCAGGGGGAGCACAGCCGGCAGTGGCCTCCTTTTTGATGTCTGTCTGTCGCTCAGACAACAGGGCCACAGGATGTCATGTGCAACCCACACCCCAAGCTCTGAAGTTTGTCAGGAGCATCTGAGTCCCTGTGGCATCTGGGAGCTCCACCGAGCTGGGCTGCACGCGAACAAAGCACAGAAGACTCTCAGAGCCGGGACCCCAGCCCTCGCTCTGGGACCCCCCAAGGCATCCTTCCAGACCCGCCGTGGCTGTGCCCCACAGCGCGCAGCAGCAAGGGCCGTTCCACCCCACTGCATGCCGGTGAGACAAAAATAACAATAATTTTCAAGACTTTCAAATGCAACTTCCCAAAGTACTTTTCCAGGACCATACTTTGAAAGAACACCATAGAAAATGCGGTTCTGGTGACATGAAACTTCAGACATCCTCATGATTTAAGGGACGGGGGCACCAAGGGGCTCCTAGAAGAAGTTTTTGTTTCTGCAGTTTCAGAAGAAGAAAACACACCTTTGATCCGAGCCTGTGTCATGCACCTTCAAAATCGCATGCGAGATCTGCTCGGTTCACGCTTTTTCTGAGCAGAAAGGAAACGGGGCTGTGCGCATCTGGCCGTCTGCATCTCCCCATCAGAGGGGCGTTTGTTCGAAATGTCGGGAATCAAGCACGAGGCCTCGGGTGACTTCTTCCAGCAGCCACCCAGGTAAGTGAGTCACTGGGTGTTCCTTTGGGGTCTGTGAAGTCTGTCACAGGAATTATTTGCAGGCAGTGTCAGATTCAGTGGACTCGAGGTAAGGTACACCATGGGGACCCCAAACAAGCCTTTATGCATCATGCATCTATTAAGCACCTCTGGTGTATGTGGCAAGTTCTGGGATCCTGGGCAAGAGAGGAGGGTTAGAGGCTCTGTCCTACAATTACTTGCACACCTCAGCAGGAGAGGAGCACAGTTGTGCCTGCGGGGAGCACTCACACTGTGCAGAAACATGCATATGATCACCCGAAAACGCGTGCAGCCCAGAGGGGCCGGGCAGGGCCACACTGAGGAGGCGCCACCCAGTCCGGCCCCTCCTGGACCCAAGGGCCTCTCGCTCCGGCAAGAAGAAAGACCACCGGCCTGTCGGAGAGCCACACTCACCTCGCCCCTTTCCCACACAAGGCGGAATCCCCCGTTCTGCTCTGGACGTGGAGGAGACTGCACAGCACGAGTGAAGCAACCAAAACCCCCGTCTCCCCGGAACACGCCAGCGGTTCTGCAATTTAAATTCCAAAATTGTGCCAGTGAGCTGGTGAGCCTTCTGACAGCTGTGGATTCGAACACTCAATTTTACCCACAAATCCTTAATGGTAAAACGTGAAAGGGAGCTGCTGACTTTAACGCCTCACCCCTGAAGACAAGAGCAAAGATAAACACACGCAGGGCCCAGCACTGAGAGCCACCCCGAAGGAGCCAGAGACTTCTCCTGTGTCCCAGGAACAAGTCGGAGATTCTGGTCCGGTGTGTGAGGCCGGGAGTTTTCCAGGGCATCGGGCTTGCCTCTTCCTTGCCCACATCCCACTTACATGGCGAAGGCCTTCAGGCACGACAGCAGCAGCCAGGAGAGGCCCCGAGGAGAGCCCGGCCCAGTGCCCTAAGGTCCCGTTGAAGACCTGCCGCCCCGTCTCGCAGCTGCACTGAGCCCCATGGGTAACGAGCGCTGGATTAACACGCTGCCTTTTTCATCTATTAATCTACCACCGTTGGGACATGATGTTAAATCCACTCCTGAGCTGAGTGACTGGAAATCATTCTGGCCTGACAGCTTTAAAAGATCACAAATGAAATGTGGTCAGCAGGTCTCGCCCACAGATGCCGAACGAGGGCAGTTATCTGGAAATTTGCCTTGCGCTGGTGACGCTTCCACACCTCCCCAGGAGCGAGCCTGAGATGGAGAGTGACGTTCCAGCAAGAAATGTTCCCATTAGCCAGGGTTAAAGGGATCGAGGGCTGCATCACAGCAGGCCCAGGAGGTTGTGAAACCGCTGATGGGTTCAGAGATCTTCAGAGTCGCGGGGGAAGCTGCGTCCTTCTGGAGGGGACAAGTCCCCGGGATGACGAGAGGAGGCTAATAGCGGCAAAGGGGAAGTCCAGGTTGACCACTGTCGTGTGACAAAATGTAGAACTTGTTTCTTTCACATCTTAAATTTTGGTTGCAAAAAAGTGAAACATGTCACATTTTCAAGGGAGTGACTGAACCCCCTCTTCCCTGGTCCACCCTGTGTCCACCACCCTGGGTCACCGGCCCAGCTGGAGGTGGAGCCATGAGCAGGGGCCACTCGTGAGTCCCACCCACCTGGACCAGCTGCATCTCACCCTCCACGACTTGGTGACACCTCAGGGATGCCAAGGTCGCTCCCAAAGTACAGACTTCCCAGGTTCACTCCCAAAGCATGGACTTGCCAGAGTTATTCCTAAAGGGCAGAAATCCCAAGGTCATTCCTAGAGCATGGACTTTCCAAGGTCATTCCCAAAGAGTAGACTTTCCAAGATCATTCCCAAAGCACAAACTTCCCCAGGTTATTTCTGAAGCACAGACTCCCCCGCCAGGACGTGGCCAGCAGGGCTTTCTGAGGGGACGGCAAGCACGTCACGGTTCCCTCCCCTGAAGGTGAAGCCTCCAGTCACACAGAGCACAGAACACAGTCACAGCCATAAGAGCAGCCCCTTCTCCCAGGGACACGCGGCCATCGGAGGCTGACCTTTTGATGATGTGGAGTGGTCACTAAATGCAAGTTTTGCCTTCCTACTAAAAAACAACCACTGATTATTTTTTATCTTGGAAACTGGAAATTAAATTTAAAAAAAATTTTAGTGTTTCATTCTTAGTATAAAGCAGCCAACCTTGGTTTTCTTATAAAACTGCCACAGCTCTGCGTTCACAGATGCCCTGGACGAAAGCCGGGCAGCCCTGGAGAGTGCCTCGACCCTCCCCACCCAGGTGCGTGGGCTCAGGCCTCAGCCCGGAGCAGTGCGCTGTGTGGACGCTGCCGACTGAGTGGGCGCTGGGTGGTGAGGGGCCGCCTGCAGCGCCGTGGGCCCCCTCGGGAGCACCCTCAGGGCCCACTGATTGGCCAGTGCTTGGTGGGGGCCCGAGAGCCTCTGCACAGTGAAATGACCTCACAAATGCCAGGCCTTTACCCGCAAGCAGGAGGGTGACCTGCTCCTCCTCAGACGGACATCATCTCAGTGCCTTTCGTGGACAGAGATCTCAAACCAGAGCACCTCACACGAGGCCAGGCATGTCCACCCTGTTCCAAAATTGAGACCTTTCTGGGCCTGACCAGGGCGATGCCACTGGACGCGGCCGGGAGTGACCTGAGAGGCAGAGCCCACTCTCCTCCTCTACAGGGGACGCGACTGGGACAGAGCCGGGGAGCCTCTCCCTTCCCGGGATGGGCAGGCGGAGGTCAGTGTCCAGTGGTGGGCACAGGATCCGGGAAAAGGACCCAGACGGACTCAGAGCACCGCTTCCTGAGGCCAAAGTGCTCGCCAGGCAGAGCCGGTTCTGAGCAGGGGCTGGAGACTGATGAAAACAAACCAGAGCAGGGAGAGGACGTGGCCACAGAGGTGTGACTGGGGAGCCGCTGGGTCTGATGACTGAGCCCCCCACTCTGGAAGAGGGCAGTGGAGCTGGTGGAGAGATGAGGGAAGCCCACGCCACGTGCCTGCGGGGCCCGCTGGGAGGCCCCTCCCCAGAGCCCCCTCGGAGCGCCCCCCCGGCTGCCCGCCAGTGCCCAGGACCGGGCGGAGGCCTCGTGAGGCACCACAGCGGCTGCCAATGTGGGGCTCGGGTCTGAAAATCCCGAGATGAGCCAGGCTGAGGACGGAGCCCACATGGAGACAACAGCCGCGGGAAGGACAGGACGACGCAACCCCACGGGATCCCCTTCATTGGAATTCCGCACAGGGAGGTACGGAACAACTGCAAAAGCGGGAAGACGGTCGGTCACAGGAAGGGAAGTGTGGTAGGAGGGTCTGCGGGGGCGCAGATGCAGAGAAGGGGGGCCCTTGGACCTGCACTAAGGCCACTCGCCGGGCAGCACGGCGGGGCCTGGGGGGACGGAGGCGCAGCGGGAGGCGGGAGTGAGGGCCCTGGGCATCGACAGAGGAAGAGGGCGGCAGCGGGAGAGCAGGGGCAGAGCTGGCCTCCCCCGGCAGGCATGGAGGCGCGGGAACAAGGCTGGTAGGGAGGGAGGAGAGCCAGGGCAAGGAGGGGGAGCAGGGAGCCTGCCCGTGGTGAGGCTGATGTTGGGGACACTGGACCCCACGGTCCACCTTGGGGGTTGCTTTCCGTGTACAGTGGGCCCCCATTCCTGCCAATGGCTTCTGAACCCCATCACCCCTTCTCTGCCCCCCGGGTATGGCCGCATGCCAGCTGACTCTACCAGGAGAGAGCCCTTGGGGGGTGGGGGCCGTAGATAAACCTTCAGCCTTGTGCCCGTGGCCAGCCTCCCCGCGGCAGGCTCTACGGGGTCCTTGGAGGTCCCAGCAGGACTGAGCACAGGAGCTCACCCCTTCCTGGGCCAAGGATCACCTCCCAGGTACGTCACCTACACCTAAGTCCTTTATCAGAAGGAGCTTCCGGGGATCGCTATAGAAGACAGACGGGAAGAGACTGTAAGGCATAGATGAGGGAATTTGGGGGCACTGTTGAAAGGCCTCTGGTAAACAAAGGACAGGTCACAACTGACAGTGGAGTCGAGGAAGCAATCAGGAGACTTGGGGTGCTGGAGACTTAGGGGTGTAAGAGATTTGGGGGTGAAGGAGCAGTAGAGAGCATGTTTAGAAAAGAGTCCAGGATTCAAGTCTCAGAAAAAGACCCCTTTTGGGGGCCAACTTTTTAAAAATGGGAACAGTCATGAAAAAAAAAACACCCTGAGAAAATGCTATTACAGATGTCAAGATTACCCGAACATGATCCTATTATCATTAATAATAATTATTATGTGTTATGTTGTTATATTATACATTCTATAATTATTTCATTACTAATAATAGCATAAAAATGCAGGCGGGACTGTATTCACGTACTGCACCTCTTATGACTTCTATCTTGATGAGCAAGTTTATTTTGATTTGCAGAGTCTAGTAAGACATTCCTTTTCTTCCATCAAATTGCCACATGCATTAGGAGAAAACAATCACCATTTTTCTCCCTCACTCTGAACATATTCCTAATTGGTTTTCCTTTTTTAATTAGAAGAGAATCTCTTCACATGGTCTCCCAAATTAATGAGCTCCTCCAGATGTTGAAATGGAGGCAAGAAGCCACAGCAAAACAGCTGGATACTAAATACACCAAGAATTACAGAGATCTGGAAGACAACTCCACATTCGTACATCATCATTAAGTAATTGCTCTGTGATACTTTTCCTCTAGGAACGAACAAGTGGTGTTGGGGCCTGGCAGAGACTCCAGCGAGGGCCGGCCTGCCCTGCCCACGGCCACAGCACCCGCCTTTCCCTCTTGCATTTGTGAGGGCCGTGCCTTGGCCTCCAGGCTGGGCGAGCTCCTTCCACCAGCCTCCCTGCCAGTGGCGTCCTTGGTCAGGGTAAGAGCCAACTGGCACAGTTTTTCTCAGCAAACCAACTCTCGAGGGTAAATTGTAATTGGAAGAGCCTCCTCCCTTTGAGACAGAAGAGCCAGGTCTTGGGGTGACAGCCTTGAGTGACAGCTGTCCGCAGACCTCTGCCCTGGAACTTCGCTCAATCCTCGGGGGCTGCTCCGCCAACACTTGCAGCGCCCAGGTGAGTGGTGGCCCCCTGCCCCGGCGGGGGCTCTGTACACCACCTACGTCTGTCCATTTGTCCTTCTCAGGTGGAGAAGAGCTGAGCTCGAGAGCAGAGCGTGTGCTCAGGGTTTCCTCCGGGATTCCAGCTGCCCTTGGGGCCCGCCCCACTCTCCCCAACTTCTCTAGCTGAAGCCTGGCTTCAGGATTTGCAAAGAGCAAACCTCCAAGAAGGGAGTTAGTATCCATAAACAGGGACACTTTACTCCTTTGTCAGCCAGAGAAATGAAATGCACTGCTTGGGGGACAAAGTTTCTGGGTGCCCTGAAGACCCAGCTTCTCTGCAGGACACAAGTTAGGAAGCAGCACGAGCCTGGAGACTGTTCCAGAATGCTGACTTCTTCAGGACAACCCACCCAGGGTGACTCGCGCTGTCCTCGCCCACAGCCTAGGGTGGACCTGGCTCCCTGCCCCCTTGCCCCCTCCACCCCGAGACTTCCTCACCAGCTCATGGTTTGCAGGCACCACCTTCAGGGAAAGCACGTGCTCTCAGCAGGATGGCAGCAGCCTGCGTGCTGCACACTGCATCACCGGCGATTCCAAGACGTGCATCCCACCTGCTTCGCCTCCCTACGGCGTCATGGCAGACCCCTCCAACATGAGGAGAGAACCCCAGCTCTCTAAGGCCCATCACAATTGGTCAGGTGGCGCTTTCTCTCCCAGCGGGACTCATTTCTCCAAGAAGACGTGGAACAACCACCTCTTGTTGACTCAGCACGTGCTTCTTGGGCCCGTAGCTGAGTGCACTGGGCCGCACTTCTGGGGAGAGCTGGAGGCAGGGGGGTCATGGAGGGTGAGGGGGAGGTCATACGTCACCTGGACGCTGCTGCCCAAGAACTCCCAATCCAGGTAGGAGCAAACTCTAATCTGTGAGATTAGTAAAGCAATATATGAGGAAACATTAAAAACGGAAAGTAAAAAGTGTTGGAGAGGATGCGGAGAAATTGGAACCCTGGTGCGTTGTTGGTGGGAATGTAAGATGGTGCAACCACTGTGGAAAGAAATATGATGGTTCCTCAAAAACTTACACAGAAACTGTGGAACTGCAACCCAAATCAATTTTTGAAATTACCTGTGTAACCACTTGTTGAACTGTACATCACAAGTTAACACCTTTCTGTGTGTATATTTTGTAATAATGGAAATAGCTGAAATTGTGGAACTGTGACCCATGGCATTCTTTGAAATTTGCTAACTACTTGTAAAATCATACTTTGAAAGTTATAACTGTTACGTATATATTTTAAAGTTCACAATTTTAAAACTGTATTGAAAAGAACACTGGGAAGGGGAGATGGGGAGCAGATACATTACCCATGATGAAGAGTTCTCTGTTGTCTCTCTGCATAAACAACATGGGTATAAAATGTTGGAATAAAACTTTACACAGCAGTTTCAATGTATTACATCCCCCAAATGCCATTATCTTTGATGCAAACTTGTGCGGCAGACATTTTAGTGCTGATTAGATTGGAATTCTTTGAGTGTTTCCATGGAACAACTGTATCACCTATCAACTGTAGGCTACAACTCTGATGAGATATTCCCATGGAGGCGTGGCCCCACCCATTCAGGATGGGCCTTGATCAGTGGAGCCATATAAATGAGCTGACGGGCAGAGGGAACTCAGTGCAGCTGTGAGTAATGTTTTCAAGAGGAGCTACAGCCAAGAGGGACACTTTGAAGAATGCACAGGAGCTGTAGATGAGAGACAGTTTGAAGATGGCCATTGAAAGCAGACTCTTGCTCTGGAGAAGCTGAGAGAGGACAAATACCCCAAGTGCAACTAAGAGTGACATTTTTGAGGAACTGCAGCCTAGAGAGGAATGTCCTGGGAGAAAGCCATTTTGAAACCAGAACTTTGGAGCAGATACCAGCCACTTGCCTTCCCAGCTAACAGAGGATTTCCGGACACCATTGGCCATCCTCCAGTGAAGGTACCTGATTGCTGATGTGTTATCTTGGACACTTTATGGCCTTAAGACTGTGACTGTGTAACCAAATAAACCCCCTTTACAAAAACCAATCCATCTCTGGTGTTTTGCATTCTGGCAGCATTAGCAAACTAGAACAGTATATTTTCCTCAATCTATAGAGTCAGGGTTGCTGAGAAGTTGGGGTCAGCCTAACTTTTATTCCTTTTATAGAGCAATAACTTTTTGCTTCATCTTTGTAATTTTAAAAAATGCAAGTACTATCTGTGCCTGGAATAGACTAAGTAATTAAAATTTCCTTTTTCAAAGTAGGAAAGTTCTCTTCAATTTTATTTCTGTTAGTAGTTCCTGGTTGCATTTGCTTTGGGTTATGGTATTGTTTGGACCACACAAACAATTATATATTGCAGGATTTCTTAATTCTTCTTTATTTTATTGCATCTTTATTTGAGTCATAATTGAAAGGTTTTCACCACTCAGGTTAAAAAGGAATCCATCCAATCTAATAAACATGTGGTCTCATTTTTTTCCACATAGCTGTCTCCCCCCATTTGCATCTGGCTCTGCTGTTTGGAGTGAGACGCGGCTCTGATTTTATCTTTCCCCATATGGATATTCTGTCCTCCCAAGTGTGTCCATCTTCGCCTGGTCACTTGAGATGTCACTGTCATACATGGAAGCCCCTGTTGCCTGTTCTGTGCCTGGTCCTACTATTCTGTCCCACAGTCTGTCTGTCCAGCCATGCACTAGAACTCTTTAATCACAGGAACTTCACAGTGTGTTTTCATCTCTGCTGGCCTGGCATCCCCCTTCCTCTTTGCTTGTCTCTTTTAGGGATTTTCTAGATATTCTTGCTTGATTCTTCCAAACTTTAGAATCAACTGTCCAGGTACAAAAAAAAAAAAAAAAAAAAAACACTAGTTGTCATTTCTATTGAGTCTGTGCTAAACGCACAGGTGAGCTCGGGGCCGGGGACTTCCCTTCCAAGGCTGCGGGCCGCTCTCCATTGGCTCAGGTCTCCTCTGGATCTTTCAAGAGAATTCGAAAGTTTCCCCATATCAGTTTAGAATTGGCTACCAAGCTTATTCCTAAGGATACTATGGGTTTGTTGCTATTTTAAATGAAACTTTTCTCCTTCCTTATGTTTTCTAACTGGTTCCTGTGTGTATATATGAACCACTGATTTTTTCCAATTCAGTTTTATTGAGATATATTCACATACTCTATAATCATCCATGATGTACAATCAGCTGTTCACAGTACCATCATATAGCTGTGCATTCATCACCCCAATCTATTTTTGAACATTTTCCTTACACCAAAAAAAATCAGAATCAGAATAAAGAACAAAAATAAAAGAGAACACCCAAATCATCCCCCCATCCCACCCTATTTTTCATTTAGTTTTGTCCCCATTTTTCCACTCATCCATCCATACACTGGATAAAGGGAGTGCAATCCACAAAGTTTTCACAATCACAGTCACCCCTTGTAATCTACACTGTTATACAATCATCTTCAAGAGTCAAGGCTACTGGGTTGGAGTTTGGTAGTTTCAGGTATTTACTTCTAGCTATTTCAATACATTAAAACCTAAAAATTGTTAACTATATAGTGCATAAGAATGTCCACCAGAGTGACCTCTTGAATCCATTTGAGCTCTCTCAGCCACTGAAGCTTTATTTCGTTTCATTTCACATTCCCCTTTTGGTCAAGAAGATGTTCTCAATCCCACGATGCCAGGTCCAGATTCATCCCCGGGAGTCATATCCTGCGTTGCCAGGGAGATTTGCACACAGAGGGAAGGGCAGTGACTTCACCTGCCAAGGTGGCTTAGCTAGAGGGAGAGGGCCACACCTGAGGAACAAAGAGGCACTCAGGGGGAGACTCTTAGGCACAATTATAAGCAGGTTTAGCCTCTCCTTGCAGCAACAAGCTTCATAAGGGCAAGCCCCAAGACAGAGGGCTCAGCATGTCAAGCTGTCAGTCCTCAGTGTTTGTAAGAACCTCAGCAACAATCCAGGTGAGGAAGTACAACACCTCCGTGCCCTCCCCCAGCTCCTCAGGGGGCCATGCATATATATTTTTATTCTCCACCCAATTTCTTTGGGATGTATTACTATTTCACTGTAACCTATACAGACCTACCATAGCTCACTTCCTATTCAAAGATTTGTGTAATTACAGTGTTTGAACAAACTGTAGAAGTTACATGGTTTAGAAAATATAGATCCTACAACAAATAAACAACTCTTCCCTTGGTCTCACATGGAAATTGAAGTTTTAACACACAGGCAGTTGCAACCTTTCCCCTTTGGCCTGATTTGCCCTAGCCTTCACCAGACCTGCTTCATTCATATCTGTAATTGAAGTCTGGGCTCTATTTCAGCTTTTTTTTAAACAGTTGCTGTGTGTGTTAATACTGCCACTCATATCTGCTGAACTCTAGCTCTGAGTTTCATCTGTAACACAGATGCCCAATGTTCCAGAGACCAATCAGGTCACACACAAAAGGGATCAGCATCTCAGAGTTTGGAGAAGCCACTGCAATTCAGGAGTAGATGTGACTGCTGTAACAGCTTACAATCTAGGGACCATTACAATAGTCATTTCCCTGCTAGGCTGTGCTCTAAGACTCAGTTCTGAGTTTACACACCGTAGTTAGTCCATATTCGTGAGGCATTATAGCGTCTGCCTTTGTTTCTGGTGTACTTCACTCAACATGCTGTCTACGGGATCCATACACCTCCTTGTGTGTCTCACAGCTTCACTCCTTCTTGTAGTTGCTCAGTGTACCATTGCATGCACACACCACAGTTCACCATTCTGTTCCTCAGTCAGTGCACCCTGAGGCCACCTCCACCCACTGCAGATCATGAATACTGCCTCCATAAACACCAGTGTGCAAATGTCCATTCATGTGTCTGCTTTGGGATCTTCCAAGTACACACCCATAATGAGGATGTAGGACCTTATGGCCCCACATACTTAGCTTCTCGTGGAACCATCACACTGACCTCCAGAAAGTCTACACTATTCTGCCTCCTCATCAACAGTAAATAGGTACCTTCCTCTCTCCATGTTTTCTCCAGCATCTTTACCCCATTTATATTTTTCCTACAATTTTATAGAGATAAATTCACATACCATACAACCATCCATATTGTACAATCAGTTGATGAACCACTGATTTTTACATGTTAATTTTATACCTCCTGTTCCTATAGGCAAATTCTAATCATGCAAATAACTTACTTAGTCCTCAAGGCCCCGCTGGTAAGTGACGCAAACATGGGCTCTTCCCCTTCCACTCCAAACACACGGATGCAGTGGGTCAGGCGCGGTTGATCTTTTTTGGTGATGCAAAGGCTCCCGTGACCGCGAGCAAGGCGGAGCCCTGTGGCCCGGAAATGGGGAAGGTCAGTGAGGAGGGGGTGGGCCGGTCTTGGGGGTCGGGCTCCACTGCTCGCCCAGGCACAGGGACCACACCCCATGGGGGCGGCTGGGGGTCCGGGGCCTCCACAGGAAGCCGGGTCCCAGGCCGAGCCACCCTCCCCCTCGGGTCCCACACAGAAGAGCAGGTCCTGGCAGGCAACCGGCAGGACGAGGCCCGGCCTCCCCCCGGGACAGTGCCCACTGGACAGGCGGGACCCAGCGGGAAACAGGAACTCGGGGTGAGTCCTCAACCAGGGGGCTCAGGAAAGCCATCCACGTCCCCTTGGGCGGGATTCCCCGGCAAGGAGGACAGAGAAATAAGAAAGCAGCTTTCTTAAAGTCAACCTAGATGTACAGGGCGCCCTCACATAAGTAAAATAGGAATCAAACCCATGAAAAATAGAACGAGATTTATAAAACAAAACACGCAGATTTTTTAAAAAGTGGAAATGTTGGAAATGAAAACTGTAGGGGCACCAGTGACGAAACGTACTCAAATTCTTATCCCCAAGTTTCTGGGTGAGGGCTGGGTTCAGGGGTGGGTGGGGAGGCTGGGGGGAGGCAGGGGCCACGCTGGGGGTGCCTTGTTGTGGGGAGCGGCTCTCCCTCTGAGGCCAAGGTCTGGTGGGGCCTCAGGGGCCCATGATACCCCATACCTCCCCGGTCCCAGGGGACTGGGGTGCGGCCCCTGCTGCTGAGTGAGAAGGGCAGGAGGGTCCCATGGGGCATGCTGGGAAGGACCTCTGGCTCCTGAAATGCCTCCTGCCTGTGGGGTGCAGCTGCCCCCTGTCGGGCCCCTCGGTGGGACCGGGATTCACACACATCCCCCTTCCCAGAGCCCTCCTGGAGCTTTAGGGCACCATCTGCCCTGGACTGAGCCCACGCTGTCCTGAAGCCTGAGGGGTGGGGTCCCCCGTGAGGAGGGCCTCTGCACTGCTCCCACCTGCCTGGGGGCCCCTGGCTGTCCCTGGAGGTCCCCTCAGGCAGAGGCGCCCCCTCTCCCCCTTCAGCCCACTGGCCTGGGACCCTCTGAGCTTTCAATGGGGGTCAGTTTGCAAGGACAGCCCCTGCCTGCCTCCCACCCGCTGGTGGCCGCTCCTGGGCAGCCCTGGCCGTCCTCTGCCTGGGGCCCTCAGCTGACGTGAGAGGCACGTGCCTTGTGAGGGGCACCAGGTGGGGACAGCCAGGGCAGGGAAGTCTGCCCCCTGCCACTCATTTTGGCTGCTCCCGCCAGGTAGGCTGTTGCTGAGAAGAGGTTTCGGACGCCCCCTGTGCCACCTGTCCCAGCCACAGAGCATGCACCCCCTCAGAGGGCAGTGATGGGGTACAGGATCCACAAGGCCTGGCCGAGAGCAAGGTGTGGCCCCCGCCTCCAGCCCCCCTTGCTGTGGCTGACCCACCCTGTGACACCGAGAAAGTGAGGGAAAGGAGAAGAAGAAGGATGGGCAACGCCTGGGAGCCTTGCAGGGTTGGACCCGAGATGGGGCTGGGCCACCTCCTGGGAGCTGCCAGTCCCAGGGGTGGGGGGGTGACAGCCTGGGGACAGTCCTGAGGCCCAAGGACTGTGACTGAAGGCCCCAGAGTAGAAGGCTGGAAACAATCAAAGACCCCTAGTTCTGCAGGCAGAAGCTAGAAACCGAGGTGAGGGCAGGTGGGTGCTCTCCGTACAGCCCGTGGGCTTTGGGGGTGTCTGTCCAGCGCTCAGCCTCCACCCCACCCCTCGGCCAAATTCCCTCTGCTTGTGAGGACTCCAGCCACGCTGGCCTCGGGCCACCCCACCCCAGTTCAGTGACACCTTAACCTTCTACATAGCCAAAGACCCTATTCTATATGGGGTCTAATTTGTGGGACTTCGGGGGGAGATGGGAAATGTCTTTTGGGGGACACAGTTCAACCCCGAACAGGGGTGCTGTGGAGGAGACTCAGCTATGTTGACTGCAGGTCACATGCTGAGGGTGGAGTCAGCCACGTGCGACCTGTGACACTGGCCAGCCCGGGTCCGAGCAGTGAGGCCCCAGGAAGGCCCCCGACCCCCAGAGGAGCACGGGCTCAGCTGGCCAGGGAGCTGTGGCCAGCCGCCTGCTCTGTAAGTTTCCTCCAGCCAAGGGGCCGGCCCCTGCCCCACAGGGAGCTCCTCACCCAGGACTCGAGCCCCTGCCTGGGGTCCCTGGGGCCTGCCGTCCCCTCCCTCCTAGATGCCCGACTGTGCTGCGGCCCCTGCCCCACTGGGCACTGACCCCCAGGAGCCAATGGGGGCTCTCAGGTGCCAGGTTGGCACTTTGTCTCACAGACCTGGGAGCGAGCACCCAGCAGGGACATCAGAGCCCAAGTGAAAGGGGGAGGTCCCCGGCCCCCCTCAAAGGGCATTTCCAGAAGGGCGCCATGCGGCCGCCCATTCAGGGTTCTGAATGACGCTGTGAAACCTGGGCCAGTACCCTCCCAGGAGAAACAAAACCATCATAGAATTACCAGGAAAGCAGATTCTAGGTTTTCAGTCACATCCTTTTGACGTCTTATACCATATATGCAGCTCCAGTGTCAAATGTCAGCACTTTCTTTCTCCATCTGATAGGCAAATGCAGCTGAGATCTTCAGAGGAAAAAAATAAACTATCCGTTTATAGAATTGAGTAGAGCCTGTCTTCAAAAATGACATTGGTAATGCACAGTTTAAGCAAAACACCTATAATTAGGCTCCAAATGAGCGATTATAATTTATAGGGAAATGATAATGTGTGGGTGAGGGAGCCCATGCAGACTGCTTTCTTCCTGGCAGCTGCGTCCCAGCATTTCTATCCATGAGGCCCCTCGCCCTGCTGCTGGAAACTTCCATCGTGCTGGATGCTAAGCGCAGGGCAGGCTCCTCTCCACGGGGCCTCCAGCCTTCGTCCGTACAGACAGTAGGACAAGCACCCTTTCACCCCAGCTGCTCTCCAAGCCTCAGCCCCCGACCCACCCACCCAAACCCACCTTTGATGGGGGATGTGTGTCCCCAAGAGACACAGTCAGCTCGTGGCCCTTGTTCCCATGACTGTGACCTATCTAGGAAAAGGGTCTTTGGGCACCTTGTTTGTCAGGGTGGCTCTGACCCCTTAGGACTGGGTCCTTATAAGAAGGTGTGGCAGGGGGGAAGGCCAGGCGACCACAGAGGCAGCAGCCAGGAGAGGGGCAGGAGACAGAGCCCACAAGCTGCAGCGGAGCAGGTCCCCCACACCTGCTGTCCAGAGCTGCGAGAGGATAAACGTCAGTCGTGTGAAGCAGCCCGCAGTGTGGTGCTTGGCTACAGCCGCTCCAGGACACTCAGACAATGTCCTCCACCTTGGCTGGATTCTGCCGGCCGCGGCCCTCCCTCCCCGGCTGGCCTCCATCCGCCCACCACCCCCGTCACACCCAGCTCTCCCTGGCCCCTCCTTGGGAAATAACCCGAGGGCTTCACAACGGCCTCCACGCGGTCAGTCCCGGGTGCCAGGCCTCTGCCGCTTCCCAACCGGACACCTCAGCTGAGCCGGCTCTGGCGATCAGCGCACCTGTGTGCCATCTCTCGCTGACCGCCCACTGTCCTGGGATGGCGGAACTTCAGGCTTCCTGCCTCTTCCTTGCCCTCGGTCAGGGAGCGCCCACCTCTGCCACAGTGTAGCTGCCCACACACCTGTGGCCTTCTCAGAGCATCTCTGGGCCCAAGGCCACCTCTCTGGGCTCCAGACCAATATGTCCCCCCCTTAATGACCAGCTCCCAGCCTGCAGGCCCCAAGCGGAGGTGTTGGTGCCACTATGACCAGTCGCTGCCCCTCCCCACACCGCCAGGGGCCCGCGTCCTGCCCAGGCTTCATCCCTGACCCGGAGACCCACCGGCACCCACTCGCCTCCTTCCTCCCCTTCACCGCACCTTCTCCCCGGAGCCCCAGGACACGGCTCAGTCTGCACCCCGCTTCCTCCCACTGCCCCTTCCTCAGACTCCCCACCTCCCATCCAGAGCCCACGGATCTCCTGCACCCTGACATCCGTGCGGTCCTCCCCGCAGCTGCCGGGACTCCTCCACCGTGAGAGGCCCCAGGGCTCTGCGTGCCCGCCCGCAGCCTTCCCATGCCACGCAATGCCCACACAAGCCCACTCCTGCCTTCCAGACTTACTCGCACTCACGTTCTTCTGGGCGACTGGGGCATGACCTTGACACAGTGCTTTCCCCAACCATGTCCACATGTCTGACCGTCGCCCTTCAGGACCCCTCTGTCACCGCCAACAGGGGTGACTCCCTTAAACCAGTGGACAGACGTGCACGGACAAACAGACACCCAAACCATCTCAGGAACTTACAGACTATCGATAGGCCAATCACCTCCCAAATTACCTTCCAATGGATTTTGTAACCATTTCTTGAGCAGCAAAGCAAGAGAAAGAAAACATTATGTCATAAAAAGGGAAGCATGATTCTCGCCTAACGTGCACGCGTGTAATATTTAGAGAAGGCCTGGGGTTTGAATTGGGGCCACCATATTTAACATAAACAACTCACTCACGGAGGACCCCCTCCTTGGTTGGCTCTAAAAGAAGGACCACGAAAGACAGAATTCATGGGCAGTAGCTTTCGGAACCTATTCAGGAACGTGCTGTTAAAGTTGGAATTGCACCTCTGGCTTCAGAATTATTTGGAAATTTAAAATAACAAAGTGTTAAAAATATTATATGGAGTAACTTCCAAATATAAATGCAGCAAAGCAGCTGGAACTTACCACCTTTAAGGTATTAAAATTGGAATTGATGGTAGCCTAATATTATTCATTACACCAAATGGAGATGCCTTTAAATTTATATTCAATTCAATTTAAATGCCATCAAAACCATGGTTGACAAAGTACTGACAGATGAATATTTTAGCATGATTCAATAGCAGTAAACTTTATTTTCTTACCTTGAGGCAAGGTGATGGTGTTTTTATATGCAGAAGGTTGAACTGGGTTTGTAGTCACATGGCTTATGATTTCCATAAAGTAAAATTTTACCTTTAAAAAGTGATTTTAAAGGGCTTAAGACTTGAACTCTGAAAACATTTCTTCGGGGTTCTTTTTGCTTTGCTCATTATTTATACTGTGAAATCCAAAAGCCTCCTTCTACCACTTTTCAAACCGGCTTCCGGTTTAGAATCAACCGTTAGTTGCTTTAAAGGTTTTATGTTTAATATTGATGTTCAGCAATATTTCATCATGATTTTTCCACTCACAGCTCTTGGTCACGGGGGACAAAATGCCTTCCATAACAATTCGCTCGTAGTGAGTGTTAGACACATGTTCATTAAATGAGTGAATGAAATGACTAATAAATTGTTTAGCTAGTCTATGCAATGCTCTCCAGGAAACAATGAGCAGCCTTGTGGCCTGCCAGCTAGAGAAGCCCCCGTGTAAGAGGTCACTGCCCTCATCAGAAACAAACACAGCCCTGTCCTCAAAGACTTCACTGATGATAGAACTATGCAGAAAAAGAGATAAAATCTACGCCCCGAGCCTTCCAGCCTCTGGCTCTCGATGCTTCCATTTCAGCCTTCAGATTTCAGGGAAGGTCTGTACCCTCAATAAATACCTAGAATTGACAACCCTGGCTTTCCAGCAGGTTGTTTTTACTGGAGATTTACCAAAGTTCCACTTCTACGTAGTAGGATCACATTTGGTAACGTATTTCCAAATGTATCACAGTTCCGGGCCCAATGGATGTTTAGTTTCTGGTCCTTCTTGACTGCACCATGGCTAGCTCTCCCTATATCGAGGCAGCCCCCACCCTTTGGGGAACACCATTGTTTAGCTGTGATTTTCAAAACAGCCTTTTTAAAAGAGAGCCAGCTATTCTTGGGAGGCAGCCTGTTAACTAGAAGGGTCAAGTCCATGAAGAATAAATCCAAACGGCACTTGAAAAGCCAAGGTCCAGAGTCTGCTGGGTGCTTGGGGCACAGAGGGTACCCCAGAGAGCAGGGCACAATGCAAGCTCTCTTTTCCACCAGTGAAGGGAAAGAAGAGCTGCAGTTCAGGGCACCGAGACCCTCACCAGGGTCCCCCTGGACGCTACGTGGTCAGGAGGAGATTTGGAAGCTCCCTGTTCCCCAGAGGCCTCCGGGGAGAGTCCCGACTGGCCGCTCAGCAGGAGCCATGTGTGGACATCCCAGACTGAGAGTCAACAACCTGAGCCAGGAGGGCCGAGACTTGGTGTGGGGGCTGAGAGGGAAGAGGTGTGCACACGCTCAGGAGCTGCAGACGCTCCAGCAGCAGAGACGGAGGAGAAAGAAGGGGTGTGAGGGCCAGGAAGTCCCTCCAAAAGGTAGTAATTTCATCAGGGATCACTGAAGTCACCAGAGCCAAGACAAAATGGCCCTCCTACCCACCTGGCCACATACGGCCGCCAGAAACAACTTCTAAGGAAGTGGATATCAGACACAGAGAAAGAAACCTACATATCTGCACAACTGAACGATGACTGTAAATTTTAAACTAAAAAGCTAAAATGTAAAAAAAGAAATGGCCCCTTGCTCTCTGTGTATCATCCCGAGCCTGGAAGGCAGTAAGCACAGAAGCCTGCATTGCTGCGTAAATGTCAGGGTGGAGGTGAAGCTCCCTTGGAGAAAATGAACAAATGGATAACTTCCTATTCAAGTATTGCCTCATACTTAGACTTACCATTCTCAAAAGTCCATCTTTACACAAAATAGTGGGGTTCAGTGCTGGCAGTACAACCCCTAGAACCTAACACCCTGACGTCTTTGAGGAAAAGACTTCATCCTCTGTGAGCCTCCAGTGGAGACATTTTCAGCAGGCAGCAGGGAAGGAGGTGGAGAACTGAGTTCATCCATTTGCTCAGAAGTTTTTGCCGTGCACC